>JANITX010000009.1:65709905-65723296 GCA_027564395.1 Erythroxylum ulei | reverse complement strand
TTAAAATATGGGCATATTTTTTTTATTAGAATGACTTCAATTAATGTTTAATTTTTTTAATTATATTTAATTTGCACATATTTTAATTTTAGCCATAATGATAATTAATTAATTTAAAACTATAATGTATTATATTAAAATTATTAACATAAGAGTATAATTACAAAAATAGAAACAAGACAATAACACTAAGCATATTTTTGTTTTTAGTTTTTTATTACAAATTTCAATCAAACAAGCTTTTTATTTCAATTTTTATATTACAAATTTCAACCAAACAGATTTTTATTTTTTATGAAAAATAAAAATAGAAAACAAAGAAATAGAACTAATCAGCTTAAAAACTATGATTGCTCTAATCGCAAAAGGACATGAACAATAGATAATATTTCAATAAGGAACGACTGAAAGGGATGGACTCGTACTTGACTTCCATTACATAGATCCTACGCAAGGATCAAGCTCTCAAGTGGAAGTTAACCGGAGAACATTCTTTACCGTTGTCGACAATTATTCGGATACAATAATGGGGATGATCTTTATGGTCAAGGATGAAGACAGCCTTGGTTTAATTTCTTATCTAAAATGTTGTCATGGTCTTAATATCTGTTACCAACAGATATATGACACATTAAGTTTGTTATGCAATAGAACAGAGAAATGGACTGTTTTGCGTTTGGATAAAGAACTTGGCCATCCAATGTTTAGGTGAAAGCTTTCACTTGGTTAGAAAAGACCAACATTCCATAATACGTGCAGCATCTTGGAATCGTGTAGCAACTCCGGCAGCCTAGCACTCCTAAATATTGTCCACTTTTTCTCATTATTTTTTCTTTTTTCAGTAGCTTCTTCTCTCAAGTAAGGCTATCCATCAGTAAGGAAAAAGTGAAAAAGGAAGCATAATTCGCTAAGCTGCGGATTTTCTATCATGACAGTCTAGAATCGGAAGACGTATCAATGGTAGCATTATCCTAAAAAATTTGGTCTTCATTGGAAACTTGGGTAAGGAGTGGCTTTTTTTTAGTAAGCAAAGTGGATTGAATGCAGGTAAGCAGATTTTGCTGTACTATAACGTCAGAAGACTTGATGTTTATTAAGTCAATGTACTGCTTTAATCTTACCTCTATAGGTGCAACGCTTTGAAACTCAAATTGCAGCGCCCGTCAAGACTTTTTGTCCTTCCTCTATTCTAGTATAGGAAGAACCAGTTCTATTTATCATCAGTAGCCACCTATAGATCTCCGATCAAAATCAGGTGAGGTTAGTGACTTCTTATTCATAAATCCACATCACAATATCCCAAAAAATTGCCAACACATTTATAAAAGTTTACTTGCACCAAATCGTTCAAAACAAGATGATAAGATTTACTATTAAGCATCAATTCGATTTAAAAAGACAATTAGAATATTAATGAACATGCTGCCCTGAGAATCTGCAGCCGAGTCATCTTTGCATTCAAAATTTAGTATGTCTGCGAAACAGCAATCATTAATTAGTAATGTTCAATAACCAATTCCAAGCTTAAGAAAGCTTTAATCCATCTCATTACTATAGCATACAGTCAAGATAGGGACAAGAGTATAATCCTTTGACTGCCAAGGATTACCTTATTTAATAAAGCAGGCCACGTTTCCAACAGTAAAGAGGCAGAAATGCAAATGATTGTACATTGGTCTAAAGTAAAATAGTGTTTAACCTAGAACATTAACAAAATGAAAACATCAGAGTTTCAATCATGACAGAAAAATGAGTTTTTTTTCATGTTGAGAACAAGTCTCCCACAACTTGGTGAGATTATTAGATAAGAAACAGGAAATCGATTCCATGTACTCGGAAAGAGGTTAAAACTAGAATACAGTTTCGTTGAAGTCTTGAGAAATAAGATTAAGCCTCCAATCGCAAGCACAATCCTAACATGGCTGCGTCACGAAGAAACAATCCTGAAAGGATTACACATAACCAGCCAAAGCATGTAAACATAAGTCACGTTGATTGTGTGCTTGGAATGACGATCACAGATATTCACAAACTTTGTTGTGGTTGCAAGAAGACCAAACAGACAGTGTCGTAATATAAGATGGAATTGATAACCTGTCATGTGTTCTTGTCATAAGTCAAGATGGACCCATTAGACAAAGAAAGAAAGAACCACGTATTCTAGCTCAACAAAGCTACCTGTGCAACAAAATATAGGAATTCCCACTACCAATTGTTAACTCAACGGTTGAGGTGAACCTAACTCACCACCAAGTTCAAACCCTGTAGATGTAAGAAATTGAGGGCAATTGGCCCCCCTTGGATCCTACATAATCAGAAGAAAGCGCCCTTCTTACCCACAAATGAAGATTGGAAAGATTGTTGGGAACAATTGTTGATTAAGTTACAAACTGAGAAATGACAGCTTCTCACTTTGTTACTAACCCATAGACATGTAGCCGAAGATTAACTTACACAACTTGACAGATTATTTTGACAACATAATTTTCCAGTACATATTATGGCTAAGGTCAGCATCGAACTTGTACAAATAAAGTGACAATGGTGTGCATTTTATCTTCTTGTCCAGGGTGGGCGGGTAGGTGGAGAGCAACTCCCTTCGTTGTTTACTAGTGAACAAACAACAAACAAATGGAGGCTTTGACTTCCTTTTCAGCTTTGATAGATTTGAGGTACATTTTCTACAAAATAATTCTGGAATAGAAATGAATGGAGACTTCAACTTCCTACCAGCATTCATACACAAATTGTTCAAGGAAAATAGTGATATCTATGTGGAATGTTGGTTTTTTGCATTCTTAGTCCATTGCTGTCACTACTAGACAAAGTTACTTAAAGGCATTCTATTAAATGTTCAGAAAATGCAATAATAAGATCTGTGGGAGTAACTAGATAAGCAGAAAAAGAAAAATAAAAAAAGTCACCAAATGGTTTCAATAAAGGGGTGCCTCTAGTACACAAAAGTGTGATCCTCCATGATGCAATAGTAAAAGCATCCTATTCAGTAGTAGCATTACATAAAAACCATATGAATAAGAAATAAAGAGATAAGAAAAAAAATAAGAGCTGAAAATTAAACTAGGCGAAATGGTTCCATTTCCAACCGGCACACAAATGCAGTACCAGTAACAAGAAAAAGAGACGAAAGATCACTAGTCTACACTTCATTTCACTATGTTTCATGACAAACTAAAGGGGAAGATGATTGTCAGGGAGGGGGTGCGGGAATCCCTTAAGCTTGAGAAATTATATTTCTGAAAGGTTTTTGCTTTACCTTTATCCATTGAATAATGAGAGTTTCTAACCTTCCCAGAACAAATATTATACTAACGAATCCTAGTTAACCTTTTCTTTTCTTACTCAAATTAGCATTCTTAGAATCAATAAGCAGTGTCCTTTGTCCTCGCAGTAGTAACTTGCACGATTAGACCGGAATAGGCAAACAATAAAGCTCGAACCAAAACTTGGAGTAAACGAATACATTAACTAAAGCAACAAATCTGCAATGACCAAAAGCAATCACCATACAGTGAACACGTTCATCAGATAACCACAAAGTTATCGAGAAACACCGTCGATTGAGCCCCCCAAATCAGCTGGAGTGAGCTCAGCGTCCAAGAAGCGGCTCAAGTGTTTATCATCCAAATGTTTCTGTAACAAAACCCTGATATTGATTAAAAACCCCAAAGCATCAGAAACAGTAATTTGTAACAGTTAAGACAACATAGATTCTATCATACGTACAGAGAGGCAAGTTCGGTACTTTTGCCACTCAGAAACGCATTCCTCTTTGTCCCACTGACCCTTCAAGAACTTTTCCGAATACCACCTATAAAACGTACAAATTAGAAAATTTAAGGAACTTGGTTCAGAGTTTTGAGATGGGTTTCCAATTGTTAAGGAAGTGGAAACAGATAGACCTGTTAAAACAATTGTGGTATGCGGTTCTGAGATGAGCACAAGGAGATGTCGACGAAGAAGACTGTACCTTGGCAATACCCATGCCGCTTTCAAACGATTTTTGTCTTCTTTTTACTTTATACAACTTTATTTGATGCCAAATTAGCAAATTGGTGCCAGAAATGAACCCCTGACAAAAAACACATAAAATTACCAATTTTTCTCGCCATAACTTCTGCTTTTGAGTTCTTTCAAACATTAACTTACACGCATTTATGACCTCCAATACGCAAATTTCTGTACTCAAGATACTAATTTAGACATTAAGAATGTGCTTTTTAAGACATCAATAATGGTTGGGAGATCTAAATTCATGAAGCTTTTAAGAAAAAAATGGTTCTTTGAGTCTAAAAATGCTCCAAACTACTTTTATCTCAAAAAAATTTAAATAAATGCATTTGTCTCAAAAAATTATATTGAATAAAAAAACAAATATTTCAATCGAAAGCTTAAAATAAAATATTCGAATCAAAAGTTATAATTGTCTGGATTTGTTTAAAGTTAACTAAAAATTGTTGGCAGATCTAAATTTATGAAGCTTTTAATAGAGTCTAAAAAATGTCCTAAACAACTTTTTTTTCGAACAAATTTAAATAAATGCATTCATCTCAAAAAGTTATATTGAATTAAAAAACCACTCAAATCAAATATCTGAATCAAAAGTTATGACCGGTTTTATATCAAAAGTTACGATTATCTAAAATTTTTTTGAAAGTTAAATAAAAAGTGTTGCTAGATCTAAAATCATGAAGTTTTTAATGAAAAAAATGGTTATTTGAGTCTAAAATTGCTCCAAATTACTTTTATCTTGAAAAAGTTTAAATATATACATTCATCTCAAAAAGTTACATTGAATTAAAAAAAATCATCCAAATCAAATGTCTGAATCAAAAGTTAAGACCGTTTAAAAGCTATGAATCAAAAGTTACGATTGACTAAAATTTTTTAAAAGGTAACTAAAAATTGTTAGTTGATCTAAATTCATTAAAAAAAGGTTCTTTGAGTCTTAAAAATGCTTCAAACTATTTTTATCCCGAAAAATTTAAATAAATACACTCATCTCGAAAAGTTATATTGAATAAAAAAATTATTCAAATCAAATATCTTAATCAAAAGTTATGACCGTTTAAAATAAAATATTCAAATTAAACATTGTTGGTAAATCTAAAATCATGAAGTTTTTAAAATATTCGAATTAAAAATTACAATTATCTAATTTTTTGAAAATAAAAAACTATTTAACGCCCTAATTTGAAATACTAGATTTTTCTTAATATTCTTCTTAATCCCTCCACTTTGATTCAATTTGATATATGACTGCTTCATTTTTTGGAGTGATTTACGTTCTTAAATAGTTCTTGAGGCTTCTAGAGTTCTTTCTAGGAGTTTCCTACTTAATTTAGCTCCAACAAAAGCCTAAATGTCAAAACACCAAAACAACTTGCGCTGGAAAAAATGAAATTTGCTAGAATTGTTGTTTGGGAGATACATAGTCTGATGAACAGTTGTGCATTAAACCATGCATAAATCACAAATCTCCAATATTTGGGATTGTGCACAAGCTAAGAGACAATACATGGCTATAGACACAACTATGTATCCTTAATTTGCTTTAAATCTTCATTGTTCTTCAATTATCTGATTTTCAACACTCACAAATACATCAAACACTTCATGAAACATAAAATTAAGATCCAAATCGTGCTTTAAACCACACAAACACTTAGAATACATATCAAACATTAATACTAACATAATTCCAGGCCTATACACATGATCATCATCTAAGAAGTACTTTAAAAAACACATATAAACATCTAGCAAAACATAATATAATTAACACCTATCAATACTTAGCTAATTATTTTCAATTGGAGAACCAATTTTTCCATGATTATACGATTGAATAAACTAAATTCATCAATAACTCTAGATAGAAAAATGATCCATTCTCTATTAATTATAACCCTGGTCAAAGGAACCGCCTACACCTCTCCTATAGAAACAAGTGCAACCCTACACCTCAAAACAATAGATAATCACCTGGTTTCTAACCTAGATCTTTTAATCCCCCTCCTAAAAAACCCAGCCTAGAGTCCTTCTTAAATAACTTTTTGACAAACTAAGCTAAGTTAAATGAGGAGTTTAAAGAGGAAATTATGAAACTTATCGCTAAGGTAGACTATATAGCCACCAACAGTAAGATGCTTAAAGCTTAAGTTTCCCAACATGTCAATGTCGTTATAAACCACTAGGTCAATTGCCTAGCAAATCTAAGAACCCTATAGAGCATTGTAATGTTATGACTTTGAGGGGTGATAGGCTAACTGAGAGCCTTAGGTTGGAGAAATTAGAGAGTAAAGGAAATAAGGGAAGTAAGGCAACTATTAAGGAGGAGTGGAAAATTGAGAGAGAGAAAGAAGAAGTTGAATTACCTAAATACATTCCCCCTTCACCATACAAGCTGTCTATACCATTCCCCCAAAGATTGGTTAAAAAAAAATTAAATAAACAATTTGGGAAGATTTTATAGATTCTTTAAAAAACATATATTAATATACCTTTTAATGATGCTTCGAAATAGATGCCTTCTTATGCCAAGTTCCTAAAGAAAATTTTATCTAACAAGGGAGGCTTTGAAGTAAATCACACGTTAGTATGGACTTAATATTCAATATACAAAATGTACAAGAAGGGGCAGTTGAATTGTGTATTCTTTTTCGATGATCCCTTCCTCTCGAACTTCTTGTAAAACTTGCTTTTTCTCAAAACTATTGAAAATCAGTATTACGAAATATTTCAAGTTATTTTTAAATGCTTGTATAAAACAGTAAAAGTAATAGTTAAGAGTCGACACAACAGATTTATACTTATTCACCCCAAACTGTGGGCTACGTCTAGTCCTTAGAATCCTTTCTGAGATTTCACTATACTTTGCAAAGATACAAGTATTCTTTTCTCCGAGCCTCTTCAAGTCTCTTATAGCAAGTATTCTTTTCATACTTAGCCTCTTCAGGCTATCTGCTTTTCTTCTTTCAACTGAAAGATATTCCGAGCTTTGTTACAGATAAGAATAGCTCTAAGTTTAGCACAATAAGATTTCTAGCTTTTGAATTTCACTAACTCTTTCAAAAATCTCTTTAAAGTCTCTTGAATTTTTCTCTAACTTTTGCAATCTTCGACTCCGACTCGTATTTATAGCCTTCGTCTTCAACCGCTTCTTGATAATTTCTTCTTTCTTCTTGTTTCTTGGTCTTTGAAGAATCAGTTATTCGGTTGAGCCCTGTAACTAACTCAAACTGATTTGTCATCTGATGTGGTATCGGATCCTTCGTCTTAGTTTCTTCCGTTTCATATTTCTATCGTCTCATTTTTGGCTTTGGCTTTCGTCTCATATTGTTTTGTCTCATTTTTTTGCTTTCCGCTTCAGTCTCTTTTTTGTCTTTCATCTCATATTCACTTCCGTCTCATTTTGTCTTCTATTTCATATTCGCTCTGCTTCCGTCTAACTTTCTTTCATCTCATATTTGCTCTGCTTCCGTCTCACTTTCTTTCATCTCATATTTGCTCTGCTTCCGTCTCACTTTCTTTCATCTCATTATTGTATCTACTTCTTTCTCATTATTTGGTCTTCATTAAAATCATTACATATAAAGTCATTTTGACTTAACAGGAATATGGCATAACATTAATTGTAGATCCTAGATCTGACATTGCCTTTTCAAATTATCACCAATTTTGCAGGGAATTGTAAATGTACCCAGATCCTTACCCTTTGGGGGAAACTTTCTTTGAATGACTGCAGACACGTTCTCCCCCACACTTACTTTATCGTCTCCCTTTAATTTACCCTTAGACGTGCATAACTCTTTGAGAAATTTTGCGTATCAAGGAACTTGCTTAATGGCATCAATTAGAGGTATGTTCATCTCTACCTTTTTTAACATCTCCAAAATCTCCCTATCTTGCTTTTCTTTCTTTGATTTAGAAAACCTGTTAGGAGAAAGAGGAAAAGTATTAGTAAAACTTTTAATCATAGAGATTTAGAATTTACCTATGTTCTTGTTTCTGCTTCTTTTGGAGGCACTTCAAGTTCATTTTTAGCTTCTTCCTCATCACCAATAATGGGAGTCTTGTATGGTGCCTCTATTTCCTTACCACTTCTCAAGGTAATAACACTTACATTCTCTTTCGGGTTTGCAATTGTTTGAGAAGGAAGCTTACCTAAATTCTAATTCTCTAATTGGCTCACCATAGTAGCTATATGATTCAGTTGATTCTCTAAATTCTAGATGCTAGCTCTTGTTTGTTGTTGGAATTGTATGGTATTATTCTGGAGCTAAGTGGTGTTCTGAGTTCACATTTTTATAACGCCCCAACATATACCCTGGAAGCATTATAACATGTCTAGGGTGTATTAAGAATTGAACATAATGAATTAAGTACATCTAAGTATCATAAGAGATATAATGGTAGTTAATGTAAAAGATAAGGGTAAATAGAGAACTTATTCGCTTTGGAATGGACATACATACTTAGACGTGAAATATGTATAGAAACTTTTGATATGTTTTCTTGGATTATGAGCTTGATGTGAGGGGAATTGATAAAATAAGTGTTACATAATAAAATGGGATGTTCTTTTGGTTAAGTTGGATGTATTTTTGTGTTGCTCTTGGATGATAAGACCGATGTTAATTGATTTGGGATGTGTACCTAGCCGAATGGATAGGCTCCACTAAATAGATTTCTATAATTGAGCTACATCTTGGCCTATAGACCTCCTAATTGTATAATTTCAATTGGAGATTAAATTAGAGAAAATGGTCTAAAACTTTCACGAAGAAATCGAAATCCGATTCAGCCTTTAAGAGTTTTAAACTCTGTTTTGAATTTGAGTTTTGGCTATTGTCCTTGTTTTCAAACAACTTGTAGTTTTTGGGGTATAACTCCTGATATAATTAACTAAATTGCATGAAATTTATGCCATTAGAAACTTAAGACATAGGGGAATGAAATAAATTGATAAGATTATAGGCCAATGAGGGAATTAAAGGAAGAAGAAGGACCAATATGTAATTTTCCCAAAGTCATCTCATGGACCAATAAGATTAAAGTATGTATCTCCAATAGAATTGTAACACATGGTCTAATAGAATTTTAACACGTGGTCTAATATAATTTTAACACATGTTGCATTAGAATTGTAACATGTGGTCCAATGGGATTGTAACACATGGTCTAATAAGATTGTGACATATAATCTAATGGGATTGATACATATGTCTAAGACTAGAAAATTCATGAAAAGAAATATGGAGAGGGGAAATATACGACATTTTCATGGCTTAACTTCAAAATTTTCTCCTCTTCATTTCCCCTTCTTAATCCCATCATTTTTCACTTGGTGATTCATGCAAAGTCAAAGAGGAAGGGAAAGAAAAGCATCAGAAGAACTACATCAATTTTAAGATTTGGGACTTCACTTAGTTGATTTCTATATTTGTGTATGTTTGAATGGATATAAAGATTTATTTGGATGTGGACTGGTTGCTAGGATGATACTTTGGTAATATTTTGGTGTTATCTTGTATAAAATTGGTTGAATCTGACAAGAGATTATCATGTAGTGGAATTCTGTCGAGGGTTTGTTTGAATCAGTCACAATATTTGAGTCATAAATCAGCACACAGACGTCCAAATTGTGTGATTTTAGTTGCATATGAAACTTAAGACATATAAATAAAAATATCTAAAAGAGACTCTAACTTAATTGTGGCATTATGATGTTGGAAATTGGGATAGAAATGGTGACTTGATGTTGCCCCTGTTTTGGAGTAGCATGTGATATTTAATCTATGGTTCATTTGTTAAAAGTCCGAATGGCCTGATCTTTAGTGTTTTGGAAACTAGAGACACAGATGGAAAAATTTCTAGAAGACCACGAAACCTAATTCTGACTTTTTCTATATGAATATTAAGGGACAACTAGACTCCATCATGCGATTTGTTCCTGGACTGATAGTTTGTCTATTTTTAGACCACTTGGGGTTTAACTCAAATTGCACAATTTTGAGTTTGTTTTCCTTTCCAATTTTTACCTAATCTTATCTAAAACTTTTTGAACGTGTATAAAATTTTTTAACATCCAACAATAAATGAAGTAGGACCTACCATATGTGAATTGGGAGATTGAACATTGGAATTTAAGATTGAGCATAATGCATTCCAAAGAAGACCTACATGTACATAAATGATTTGTATGCATATTTATCGCTCACATATGCATAGTATGATTATATAATTGTGATTTTGACACCTTTCTAATGATGATAAGTTATGACTTGCATGTATGAACACAGATATAGATTTTATGATGAAATGCATATCATATGACTTGTCGATATATGAATTGTGAAATTGGAAAATGGTTAAAGGAAATGTTATAATGCCTGCTCTATTGTCTCGGTGATGGATAAATGGGCAGGCCTATAGGGTTACAGTGTAGCTGTTACAATTTGACACCATCAGTGTCCACAGTTCAATACCTTCAGGTGTCCATAGTTTGATACCTTTGGGTATCTACAGTTTGATACCTTCGGATATCCACATTTCGATACCTTCGGGTATCCACAGTTTGCTCTGTTTGGATATCCACAACACCCGTTATCCACACCCACAGAAAATGTGCAGAATTAACAAAGAAAGTAAACTTAACAGTCATAAATGAGAAATACAATATGACAACATGAATAGTTAGTATTGATGAGCATTTGCATTGCTTGTAATGATGTGCAATTATATTGATAATTTGTACCAATGAGCATTTAACATCAATATTTAGCTTATAAAAGTGCAATTTCAGTATATGGATAATATGTTGAAGCATATTTGCATTATGTACTTTGCTTAACTATGGTGCCATTGTTTACATCAGCTTTGAATATCCATGTTTGGTTCATGAATATCCATACGAGGTATAGGGAACATTTGTAGGGACTAAGGCCAAAAACTGGGAGTAAAAGTACCTTTGGATGTGTCTTTCGATTAAAGAATGGTTGTATATATAATAAAAGAAATTTTATATTTTCTTTTTGGATTATCATGTTAATGTAAAGATATAATACTACTTTTCAATGACAATGTTAAACGATATGAAATTTTCTAATATGTACATGTATAACATTGAATAGAATTATATACCCTAAATGTATGCATAGGAATTTTGAGTGCCATGTGTGTGGATGGTTGTAGGTTTCCGTAGAGGGGGTGTTACAGTTTTCATCGTTTCTTCTAGTAAACTTGATGGTTGAGCTTGTAATAGCCCAGACTACCCTCCCACAGATATTGTCCGCTTTGGGTTGCCCCTAGGGCCAAACTCCTCACAGTTTTGCTTTTCCCACCATTGGGAAAATGTTTCTTAGCGGGAGAGGTATCCATACCCTTATAAGGCATACCTCATTCTCCTCTCCAACAAATGTGGGATCACACACTCTCTACCCCTCTTCGGGCCCAACACTTTTTAGGGCCCAGCCTAGCAGACACAACGGTTACTGACTCTGATACCATTTGTAACAGCCCAGACGACCCTCCCACAGATATTGCTCGCTTTGAGCTCCAAGCCCCTCACGATTTTGCTCTTCAATCAGTCACTTGAGACCTCCATACCCTCCTAATCCGAACTTATAGGACCATTTTCTATGGAAAGAATCTTTTATTGAAACTTTTTTTAGCAAAATCTGCAGGAAATGGCTGATCAAGATGATACTTGGGCCAAATTTATCTGGTGTAATATTCTCAAGCCAAGTTCTACTTTCTTGTTATGGCTGGTGGTAAGGAATAGGGTAGCAATAATGAACATACTCCAATTTATCCAGAATTTGGACTAAAACTGTTGTCTCTGTTAAGTCAAAATGACTTCACGTCTAATAATTTTGGTGACAATCAAATAATAATAATATTATAAATAAATGAACTATGTTGATCAGTATGTTAAGCGTGAAGCAAAACACAGAAGATACAAAACACAGAAGAAGTGCGGAAAGTCAGAAGATACAAAACACAGAAGCTACAAAACACAGAAGGAAGAAAATACAGAAAGAAGAAAACACAGAAGGCAGAAACACAAAAGAAGGAAAACACAAAAGGAAGATAACATAAAAGGAAGAAAACACAGAAGAAGAGTAAAAACACAGACGATACGAAGACAAAGACATGATAGTATGTCGGACGGTTAGTCAGTTTGAGTTAGTTACAAAACTCAACTAAATAATGGTTTCTACAAGAAACAAGAAGCAATTATCAAGAAACAGTTAAAGACGAAGGCTATAAATACAAGTTGGAGTCAAAGACTGAACTAGTTGTTGTTGAACAAGTATTTTGAACTTTAGAAAAATTATGTATTCATTGTGCAAAACACGAGAGCTATTGTTACTGTAATAAAGCTCACAATATGATTCTAGTAAGAGACAGGAAAAACTGAGAGCCTGGAGAGGTTAAGAGAGCGAAAGTAATACTTGGTGTAAGAGACCTGTAGAGGCTCTATAGAGAAAGAATACTTGTACATTTCGAGAAGAATAGTGCAATCTCAGAAGACTTCTAAGGACTAGACGTAGCCCAAGGTTTGGGGTGAACCAGGATAAAATCTTCGTGTCCATCTTCTAGTCCTCTACTTTAATTTCTATTATTCTTATACGAATATATAGAATTCAATTGTGATTTAATCACGAAGATATTTTCGTATAAACATTGTGATATTCACTTAATAGCACTGAAAAGTTAGTTTTCAAAGAAATATCAAACTTGTATTCACAAAAAAGGATACACAATTCAACCCGCCCTTTCTTGTGCATTTTGTATATTGTACGTAAATACTATACTAACAAGTGAGTTACTTCAGTTGGTATCAGATCGGTTTCCAAGAACCACCGTTACAAAGTGAGGACAAAGATCCAAGTTTTTATATCTGAAGGCGCCTTCATCACAAGACATCCTGCATTTAATGGTGAAGATTACCATTATTGGAAGGACAGGATGCAGCTCTTCATTGAATCAACACACATTGATCTTTAGGATGTCATTGAGAATGGTCCGTATATACCAATGGATGATAAAGGAAATGCCATTCCACGTACCAGATGGTTAATCGATCAAAAAGCTAGATTCCAACTTAACTCAAAGGCCAAGTTCTTTTTGAGTTGTGCCTTAAGCAGAAGTGAATACGATAAAGTTCATGGATGCAACACTGCAAAGGAGATGTGGGACACTCTATCCATTACACATGAAAGCACTAGTCAGGTGAAAGAATCAAAGATAAGTATTCTTATACACCAGTATAAGCTATTTAAGATGAATGAAGATGAGTCTATTGATCAGATGTTTGGACGATTTCAAACTATCGTTAATGGACTTAAAGCTCTTGGGAGAATCTA
>JANITX010000009.1:65665527-65680551 GCA_027564395.1 Erythroxylum ulei | reverse complement strand
CGCCACCCTCGCGGGGCACGGACTCGGATATCACCAACGATATCGGGTTCGGGTCACTCGGGAGTGGGGTGTTACACTTTGCCACAGATTCAACTACATGGGCAACAAGTTTGCTTCTTCTTTTCCTCCATGGTTTCCAATTTGGTGGTTTTCCATGGAGATCCTAACAAGTCTCTTTCGTGTGAAAAGGCTTGTTACAATATTCACATGATGGTTTGCTTTCATTTGGCTTCTGATCTTGGGTATTATTAGAAGAGCTTAAATGATTTGTGGCAAGAGCAGAACCTTGTGCATGTTCTTCGATGGCTAGGAGTAGGTTTATGCTCAGCATCACCTTTTTCCTGCTTTCTTCCCACCTTACTTCTAAGAAGGCTTCTCGGAGTGATGGCAAGGGTTTTGTTCCCAAAATTATCCCATGTACTTCATCTAGATCTTTGTTTAAACCTTGAAGGAAATCAAAGACTCGGTCCTTTCCAGTACTTAATTATAGAGCATTCCATCGTCTACACACTTCCATGGAATTGTATAAAATAAATCCATCTCTTACCAAAGTTTAATTAATCTATTGTAGTATTATGTTATATATTTTGTTCTTTGCTTTGTGTTTCGAAGAGTTAATCAAATTTCAAAATATTGAGAAGTATTTCCAAAACCTGAATACATCTCTTGTGCTGCCCTCGAGATTTCGTGTGTTGTCTTGTAGTATAGGTAAGTGTGTCCTATTTTAGGCTATATTGAGAAGTATTTCCAAAATCTGAATACATCTCCTGTGCTGCCCTCCAGATTTCGTGTGTTGTCTTATAGCATAGGTAAGTGTGTCCTATTTTAGGCTCCATTGAATTTATTAACGAGGCCATGACAATCGACTTTTTAGCTTCCCATATCTTAAAACTAGCATCATTCTTGGCTGGAGAAGAGAGTTCACCGGTAAGATAACCTTCTTTGCCTTTCCCTCAAACATCTGACAACATAGATTGGAACCATTCACGAAAATTTGACCCATTCAATTTTTGTTGGGTTATTTGTAGTGAGTGATTTACATCTGATGAAGAAGGAAAGGTTACACCGCAGGTATTCCTTGAAATAATACTGGAATATTCTTTAGTTGATGGTGGTAGGCTACCTTCAGACATAGTTGTGACAGCAGAGGAAGAAAAAATTTCAGGTGGCTAGGAAAATTTTGGTGGCTGGAAACCTAGATCTCTGATACCATGAAACAAAGGATTATGTGAATAATCTTTTTCCTCTCCTTTTCATTAATCATTCTCTACAAATATATACAATGAGAGTAAGAAATAATTAAGGGATTACATTAAAAATACCTAGAAAAATAGCCTAGAAATTTGGAAATTGAATTTGGATCCCACTAATTTAGGCAATCCTAGTTAACTTTCCAACACTATTAACCTAATATTTTCTTGGAATAAGATAGAGCTACGTCTTTTAACTGTTCTTGAGATGATATACGGTTACACCTTGGTCTAATATACTGTTAGTTTTGTTATAATTTGTCTTTGTCATAAGTGAGCTCACCTTGTTTAAACTAAAAGACACTTTCTCTTAGTCTTAGGAGTGAGCAGTGATCATCCAGGGCCTTTGTGAAGTTTTCCAGTGCCACCATTCATCACCTGTATAGGCATTGATAGAGTTCGAACTTTTTTCTAAAATGTCTTTTGTTCTGTAAAACTTAGATCTTTGTATTTGAATTAATGGTCTTCTTTAAAAGTTTAATTTCTTCCTAAACAAACTTCAACTTTTTAACTTCGACTGTGAAACCCCTTACCTCCCTCTCCTTACCTCTTCTTATAGCCTCAAGGAAACCCTCGTGATTGACAAAGTAATCATTGAACCTAAAAGGGGACTTTCTTATTACCTTTTAAATATTCTTTGGATTATTATTGGCACATGATCTGATACATCAGGATTTAGGAGGACTGCTTTGGTTTGTGGGTATAGTTTCATCCACTTTTCATCTGCTAATACCTTTTGTCCAACTTCTTCCTAATATTCCTTCTGTTTGATTGTTCTTTGGACGATGTATAAATATTTCCCTCCAAGCTGAGGTCCCTAACCCCTAGTTTCTCAACACATTCATAGAAATCTCTAGAGAAATTCCTTATGTTTATGTTTCCTTCTGCTTCAGACCAATATAGCATGATATTTAAAAGCATTCAAAGGGTCTTGTACATTATGTTTAATCCGGAACAAGTGACTCCATTATTCCTCCCTGTGAAATTTGAAATTGGATCCATAGATAATATAGCCTCCAAAGATCTATCCTGAGCAATGAAATAAATTCTAATGTGGATATGTTGATAGCTAGAATGCAAGACCTTAAGAGAACCCTTTTGGAATCAAATATGATAATCACCCTTCTATAATGATGATGTGAGTGGTTCACCAATGACCATTTAGTTTGAGCTTCACAAAATTCTCATGGGAAAACTTAGCTTCAAGCACTGCCATTGCAACATTATTATTAATTGACAAGAACTCTACTAATGCTTTTTTTATAGGGACTATTCAGTCCCCTAATGTTTGAGGCAACTATGTTCATTAAGAGGAGGATTTTTTTTTGAAGAGCTCCCTTTCTTCTTACTCCTACTAGATTTTCTCTTGGATACTACCTAGAATTTGGCTTCCTCCCCTTCAACTTTAGTCGGTATATTATTGTTTCCTATCCCAATATTCATATCCTCTATCATCTAACCAGAAGTTATCATATCCTCCTAGTCATATTGTTCATTTTGTAACTCCTGAATTTATATAGGAGTTGTTATGGTACTAGAGGTGTTCTCCTGAGCTATCAAAGTGGGAGCTTGATGTTGACTTTCTCTAGATTCCTCTTGAGCAGTAACTTCATGTCTATTTGGAGCTTTACCAACTGACCGGTTCTTCTCCTCACCCAATTTAACCAATTCTTCGTAATCTCCCCTCACAAATCTTCTACCTGATTTCTTCCATATCGTATAATTTTATCCAATATTGGATCTCCATTGATACGAGACTCGAATTCTGTCATCTACTAATTTTTCTTCCTCACTTAGGGGGTGCTTGTTTGAGAGTAACAGGGAGAAATGTATGGGTATGGAATGAAAACTTATGTTTGGTATCAATAGGGATAATACTTTCATTCTCCCGTTTTCAGCAATATTCCATACCTGTGGATCACTAGAGGAATGAGATTCATCGTTAACATTCATTGTTAACTATACTTCATCCTCATTTCTTACTATATTTATTCCCACTGCCTTCTGTGAACCAAGCACTCCTTTAATCTTAAAATTGAGATTGCATGCAGAAGCTCTTTACCGTTTTCAATCTTCACGCATAACCTGGCATAACATATCCTTCTTCTATGGGCCGCCATCTCGTCCATGCACACAGGAACATCCACTTAGCTTGCTAACGCACGAAGCCCTCTCATCAACCAATACTCAAGTGGTAGCCCATACAAGTCGATCCACAAAGGAATCTGGTCATATGTGATGTTCTCCATCTTCAGTACAGGTTTTCATGGTTGCAAAAATAGAGTTTGACTCCAAATGTGCCAAGGGCCAGCCTCCATAATCTCAGTCGCATTCACTCGGCCAGCAAATTTAAATAGCATTAAGTTATCCTCTAAAAGCAAGACTTCAACCAGGCCTTTATTCCTCTAATATTTCATAGCCCAATCTTTTACCTGCAAAAAATGCCAGTCCCCTCTCATAGAAGAAGCTAGAGTCGAATTCCATACCTTACCACCCTCCTTTAGAATCTGGATATCAGGCGTCACCAAGCTCCTTCCTTCTTCCAAGACAGGAGGAGTGTAAAATAGAGCTTCATTACTTTTCTTCTCCCACCACTTGCGTTCAGTTGAGAGAAGTGATGATAAAAAAGGCGGCTTCTTTTCAAAGGAGGCGAGGGGCTCAGGAATGGGAGCTGATCTAAGCATGCAAGGGCGAGAAGGATAAAGAATCCTTAACATTTACGAAGTTTGTCTACGTTACCAGGAAAGAGTCTGAGAAAAGCTACTAGAAGAGTAAGACGGTAACTTTTGTTTAAAAGTTGTTACTAAGACAGTAAAAGAAGGGTGGGAAAAAAAACAGGGGAAGGTGGTGGGGAAAAGACTGAAAAGCCTTCCACAACACCACAGGAGCAGGATGAAATAGTGTGGAAACCAGGAATAGAAAAGCATCAAATGAGAAAAAGACAGTAAGCGGATGGCACAGAAAGTCTGAGGAAAGGAAGAAAACAAGTAAAGGCAAGATTTACTCATTTAGAAGCATTTATCTTGGTCTTAGTCTTAAAGCAATCAAGATAATTCCTTTTCTTTTCCCCTGTTAAAACTTTTTTTGGGTTTTTTTTAATGAAAAGACAAAGTTACAATGGAAGGAAATTGTCTTATGATTTTGTTAATATATTATTTGAATAAATGAAAAGTAAACGCCTTTCATATTTCAAACTGCTTTGAAGTTTGATTTCATTCCTAATTGGTGCAGAAAGGAACTAAGGTAAGTTAATACCAGTTGAAGAAAGGAAAAAGAGCGGCGGAAAAGGGTCTTTTGCAGTTTGACACATATTTTAATTTTGGGTTTGTCTTTGCTCTTTTACCTTTTCTTTCTTTTCTTTTTGTTCCCGTTTGTTATTTCTGAGAGTTAAAAGATAGAAGCGAGGCAAGTTGCTTTACAAGAGGCTGAGATGAGTTGCCTCACATCCTGGGAATTTAAGTAATTGTGTGGTAATGGTCATCCTTGGGGGGATTTTCCTGTGATTCTTAGGACTTTGGCTTTCTGGGTCCTTTCTCATGATCCCTTTTTTCGCCTTCTCTTTCTCTTTCTTTTCTTGTGTTTAAAGATAAAAGTTTGCATTTGTGGCCATTCATTTTCTCTCTTTCTCGATAACTTTTGTGAATTAAAGGCTCTTTCCAGCTTTTTGATCTTTTTGTATGTCTGTGTAGTTGTTGGAGATGGATGGTGAAGATTCCATTGGAGGAGTTGATAAGGCCTAAACAGGTTTTAAGACAATCCGTAAAGGGTTGAACTTTTCTTCAAATGGAAGTTCGGTGTTCATTATTGTTTAACAGATCTTAATTCACATTTCATTTTCACCTCCTTTTTAGCTCACCCTCATCCTAGATTCGCTTCCTGATTTAGTTATATCGAGATCTCTGCTCGCTTTTAAGGCATGGAAAATGGGCTTCTCCTAGAACTTGACCTGCACAGTCCAAAAAGATTGGTGACGAGAGGAGTTGATTATTTTAGTTGAATAATGACAGGCTGGCTGATTTTGAAGTCGTGGGCAGGTAACTTTTTGCACTGCCCAAATAAGGATTCTGATGGAGGAGATGTGTCCCTCGGTTGCAGTGCCATTTAGAGTCGGCAATACACTCTGCGAAAGCTTAACCATAGATTCTCGTTATAATTTCAAAAGACCTAGGTTAATGTCAGAAATGGCTGGCGCATTATCCAGTTCTGTAACTAACATTTCTAGTTCAGGGGATGAGAATAATTTTCCTGGTGCTTTGGATAACCAAGTTAATGATATGGCATTGTCAGCTGTCAGAGAGGACCAAGAAGCGGAAGCTCCTTATTTGGACATGATATCTGAAAGTAAAAGCAATTGGGTTGTTAAGGATGAAGCTTTAGCCCGGGAAAGCGAGGAAGATGATTCCCTGTCCATGCAGGGTGATCTGGTTCTTGACAGATCTTGTTCTCTGTCAATAGCTAGTGAGACCAGTAGCTTATGTGGAGAGGATTTCTTGGGTTTTGAACCAGCTTCTGAGGTAGGGACACCGAGTTCATTGGAAACTGATAGAAACATATGTGGTCTTGATATAATTGCTAAGGCTGCACATTTGGGGGCGTCAATTGTTAAGGCAGAAGTTGTAGGAAATCCTCTTTCTTTCGAAGTGAGCCTGAAGGAAGATAGTGGAGATGGCTCTGACTCTAAGCCACCTGCAGTGGTTTTTGAATTGTCTGTGGATAAAAAGGTTGGTGGAAATGTTGCACGCAGCGTTTTTGAGGTGGAATACGTGCCTCTTTGGGGATTTACTTCTTTATGTGGCAGAAGGCCTGAGATGGAAGATGCGGTTGCAACTATACCTCGGTTATTGAAAATTCCAATCAAATTGCTAATTGGTGATCGGGTTCAAGACGGTATGAATAAGTGCTTAACTCACCAGACAGCGCATTTCTTTGGTGTGTATGATGGTCATGGAGGATCACAGGTGTCTTTCCTTTTTAAACCCATTTATACTGCTAATGTTTCAATCATTTCCAGAATTGTGCAGTTGGTCTATCCACAAGTTTAACATATTGCTTGGTGGTTCGTTTTCTTTGTCCAGGTGGCAAATTACTGCAGTGAGCGTATCCATTCTGTTTTGGCAGAGGAGATAGAATGTCTTAGTAATGGCGTAATTGATGGAAAGGATGGTTGCCAAGAGCTTTGGAAAAAGGCATTCACCAATTGTTTTCTGAAGGTGGATGCTGAAGTTGGAGGAAAACCCAACACTGAACCACTTGCACCAGAAACTGTTGGTTCCACTGCTGTTGTTGCCATTATTTGTTCGTCGCACATTATAGTAGCAAACTGTGGAGACTCGAGGGCAGTTCTATGTCGTGGAAAAGATCCTGTGGCCTTGTCTGTGGATCATAAGGTAAGAAACTCTTGAGCAACACCTATATTCTTTCTAGTTTCTTAATTATTTACTCACAAAGGCTTGATTGTATTACTGTCATTCCGTTGTCTCAGCCAAACAGAGAAGATGAATATGCAAGAATAGAAGCTGCTGGAGGAAAAGTTATACAGTGGAATGGACATCGTGTATTTGGTGTTCTTGCCATGTCAAGGTCAATTGGTGTGTACTTTCCTAATTTCTGGTTATCATATTACAGTTAATCATAGTGATCCGCTTCAGCAATGTCTCTAACCAGGCTCAGTTTTCTAATAAGAACATGTTCTTATTTGCTTTTCTCATACCAAAACTCCAATGAGTGAAAGATAATTTTCATTTGCACATCAGGTTAGGACAGGTTGCAGACTGGATCCAACTTGAAACTTTATCAGCTGTACTTAGGGACAAAGTGGGTAATCTTTGTCGAGTGACCATTTCATCATAGGTCTCTTTCCCTATTTAAGTCTTGCCTAGTAACTTGTGCAGTACATCAGGAAGAAAATTATTCTGTTATCCATTTGATGTCCATAAGTGAATGGATGCTTCTTGTTGGAAGAAATTTTAGAGTACTGTTGGGAAGCACCTTTGTACTTCGATAATCAATACCTTTTCCAGTCAATACCAAAGGGCATAAAATTTCTTTTACCGTCGGATCTATTTTCTGGTGGTGTTTGATGCCTTTAGATATTTTTCATGCAATTTGGATAGACTCTAATTAGGTTCTTTTTACCTTCTTCAGCCACTTAGTGCTTGGATAATGGGGAAATAAAAGCAAATTCAAGTTAAGTAAATGTTAACTGATGCATATAATATTGTATTGTGATGTCAGACCACCTTTTGAGGTTTCAAGAAGATTTCCCAAATCTTGTCCAGCTAAATCATTGCCTCTTGCATAAAGGTTCTATTTGCATGCATGGTGTAGGAGATGATATTTTTAGGGATTAGTATACAATTATTGACGTAAGTCCTAAAGCTTAGTGTTGTAATTCATGCATGTATGTACACACAATTTTGGTTCATTAGGAAACAAAGGGCTGTATTTGGATTTGAATCCAGGCGTAGGAAGATGCTTTCAACCCTGTCGCACTTGAACCACATGTTCCAATGCTAAAACTATAGATTAACCATCAAGAACTAAAACTTTTACAGTTCAAAGAATGAGCATAGAACACATAAATCTTAGATTGACTGCCTTGTGTACGCTTGCCACATCAGACCAATGGTATTGCATAACTTAGATTCTTTTGCGAACTTTTACCTGCTTTTTTTATATAGAAGTTTGTTAACATAATAGTAAAATCCCAAATATAGAGTTTCTTGGAAAGCAAAACTCGTCAATGACAAGGTGATACCTCAAACCTGCTCTTGTTTTCATCATGGTTGCAATTTAAAATACCTCTGAATAAATGGCACTATGGTAACGTTCTTTCTGTAAACATCATGGACATGGTTACTACGGTAGCATTTTCAGCAATTACAAACACTTGCATACTTAACACCTCTTCTGGGTTGTGGGAAATATGTGCTTACACCTGCAAAACCGGTTTCGTCTGTGAGATAATATCTATGTCCTTTCAGAATTTTGCTCCATCTATCCAATCAGTTGTACTAGTCTGATCTTGGACGTAAAATATTTGTGAGTTCTGATGTGGTTGAAGAGTTAAACATCAAGCAATTTGCATTGCAGGAGATAGATACTTGAAACCGTGGATTATTCCTGATCCTGAAGTGATGTTCATTCCTCGGGAGAAAGAAGATGAATGCCTTATTCTGGCTAGTGATGGCTTATGGGATGTCATGCCAAATGAAGAGGCATGTGAACTGGCTCGGAAACGCATACTTGTTTGGCACAAAAAGAATGGTGTCACTCTTCCCTCATCAAGAGGTGAGGGAATTGATCCTGCAGCTCAAGCAGCTGCTGAATTCCTATCCAACCGTTCTCTGCAAAAAGGAAGCAAGGACAACATCACTGTAATTGTGGTGGATCTAAAATCTCAGAGGAAGTTCAAGAGCAAAACATGACAGTTCCCTTCTGTTTTTTTCACCAGGACCGGTAGTATAGAACATATTGGTTAAGAACTCTTGGTGGCCTTGAATAGTGTCATTTACGACGCCAAGTTGTGGCATGTGTAATTTTAGTTGTAGGGAGTAGGAAAACATGGGAATCCAACCCCATGCTTATTGACTTATTGTATTGTATATGCCTCCGAGTTCAAAGGCCCAGTGAGGTACTTACAATTAATTATTTAACCGCTTGATGGAATTACAAGCGCTCTGCAGCTCAACCATAATACAAGGATAAACTAGTTCTTATCAAGGACTACAGTGCAGGACTGTTCTTACTCCAACATCCACCTATTCTTCATTCCTTCTTAAAGTTGATCAAGTAATAGTGTGCCTATACAACTGAATGCTTTGTGGTGATGCATCTTCACCTAGAACTGCACTTGGAAAAATAAGCATGTTTCTTGATTTTACCTCAAAACATGCTATACTTTAAAAGGTTAAGTTGCATTGCGGTACAAGTTCACACAGCTTATGGGGCCAATGAATTAAGGCAAAGACTTAAAAACAACTTGAATTTTAAGAATCAATTCATGGATTGGATTTAATTTTAAAAATTAAGTCAAAAAATGTTATGGATTTTGGTTTAGGTTTAAAAGAAAATTCCGTCTAAATTTATATTTATAAATATTCTTAAGTCAACTCACAATTATCATATAATAATTTTTCATTAATATGATTATCGAAAAAGGGAATGGAATATACAAAATTATTTAAGTATTTATATATTTAATTGTTTGTTTTAATAGAAGATGAAATTATGATATTAAAGAACTCTAACTTAATTAATGCCTAAATAAATATTTTATTATTTAAATCTTATTTTTATATTTATTTACTTGATTTAATTTTTTAACATGAATTTTTAAGAAATTATATTTTTACATCAAATTTATGATTATATCATAATTATACATTTAAATAATAATTATTTTTAAATATAGATTTATAAATTGAGTTCAAATTAAAAAATTAAAATGGATTAGACTTGGGTTTGAAAATTAGGTTTATTTTATGAATTGGGTTGGATATGGACTTAGGAATTATAATATCTTTGTGAGTAAAACTTTAATTAAAAATGATTCACTTCAACACACTTATAGGTTTAATCATGCTTAAAGAATATTATTATTATTTTTAATATAGGCATCTCAATCTCCACAAGAAACATTGCAATGCACCAATAGAAATCAAAAGAATTTGCATTGCCATCCTACCATAAGATTGTTAATGTCCTTTTAGAAAGTCAAATAATATATAAATGAAAAAAATTAGGAATGTTAAATCAGACCAACAAAAAAGGCTTTGTTTGTTATTGAGACCTCACTTCTCTTTTAAGATAAGTGTATGTTACAGGTTAAGGTTAAGTATTTAGGGGAGCCCTTAATTTTAACAAATTAGTTATATTTTATTAGAAAGTAAATAAATAAATTAGAAATCCCCAATATAAGTAAGATATATAGTTTATAAACCTTCAAAATCTTTAACCAATAACTAGTATAACCTACAAACACAATCTAGGCCAATTCATTAACAATAGAAACTAGCTAATTGTTGTTGTTGTTGTCTTTGATATTGAGCTTTCCCTGTTCCCCATTCCATTAACTAACTCTCTAGGATGTTATCAACATCTTGTTGCAGTTCCTAGCCACTACACTCATCATTATCAACTCCATTATCCAGTGTACTATCTCAATTTTAACATATTCCATTGTCTTTGAAGTGTGATTGCTTTTAGTTGCTCCCTCAATGTTATGGTGAAACTACTAGGGAAACTTCCTCCTTTTGTGCAGAATACGCTTTTGACAATTGGCTCACTTGTATCTCTAGATTGTGGATGGAAGAGGCATGATTCTTTATTACTTGCTTGAATTTGCCTTCCAAACTCTTTTGTGCATCATCTAGGCTTCCAAGCTTGTCTAAGATCTTATTTAACATGGAGTCCATCATGTTCGGGTCAACTTGTTGAAAAATAGGTGGTCCTTAAGGTCTGAATTGGCCTCCTGCATTATTAGACCCTGAAAAGTAGGGGTGATTTTTCCACCCAAGGTTGTACGTGTTAGAGTAGGGGTTGATTCCCCCACCTTAACCATATTGTGCTCCTATGTAGTTTATTTGTTCTGCTCCATCACCCTGCATTAGGAAACAATCAATAGTGTCATGGTCCATTTGTCCATATAGCTCACTTTTTGTATTGATTGGCCTTAACAAAAGTGAAAGATGATGTTTTCATGTTATTAAGTTGTTGAATCAAGCTATCAAATTTGGCTTGCATTTCTGTCATTTGATCGATAGTTATAGCTCCCTTTTGTTCACGAACGGTTATAGGTTGTCTACTTCTTTCATTCGTCCATAAACAACTGTTACTGACTATTTCTTCTAGAAGCCCTTCTGCTTCATCCACAGTCTTTCTCAATAGCGATCTTCCTGAGGCTGTATTAATTGTGCCTCTCGTGGGTGGGGTTACTCCATTATAGAACATTTGCAAAAGGATTTCCTTGGGTAGATCATGATGAGTGCATTTCCTTTGCAAGTCTTTATATCTTTCCCACACTTCGTTAATCGACTCCCCATCACTTTGCTGAAAGTTAGTGATCTCCTTAATGATCTTTGTAGTCTTGGTGAGGGGGAAGTATTTATCCGAAAAGGCACGTACTAATTCGTCCTATGTGGTGACGTTGGATGGGCTGAGGGAGTGGTACTAAGCCTTCACTCTATGTCTCTATCCCTTAAAGTAAAAGAGAAGAGTCTCATTCTCACTGCATCTTCCAACATCGAAAGGTATCTCATATTTCAAGGAACTTCACGATATGTGCATTGAGGTCTTTATTTGTCAATCCATGAAATTGCACATTCATCTGTAGCATGTTTAGAAGGGCTGGTTTAATTTCAAATGAGATAGCTTGAATTGGTGGCCTAGCCACACCTTGACTTGCTGCATTAAAAACCACCCTCATAACATCCATGAGAGTTATTGGCTGATACCCTTGGTTCGCTCCTTGATAGAACTCTTGGTTATAATCATCCACCATTGGTTCCTCAACTGCTTCTTCTTATGGTTTAGCTCTTCGGATAGCTCGTTCCAACCGAGTGATGTCAAGTGCCAAATCTTCAATTATCTAATTTGTACTTCTTGTGGCTCTTATGTTCATACAGGTGAATGGACACAAGAGGGGTAAAAGCCTTAAACTAAAATAACTAAAAATAGCTTAGACTTAAAAGAACTCAACTAATACTATGTGCTCCCTAGAAACAACGCTAAAAACTTGATCATGTTAATCGAGCTTTACAATTATAGCCCTCAAATATTGAAAGTGCATAGGTCATGAGTTGTAGAAATTAAAAGGTTGATCCTACGAGGAGGGTGAACTAATCTAATTCTAGGGTGTCTAAGGCTCAGAGAAATAATAAGGTAAAATTAAAAATGAAACAAGAATATAAACACGGGAATTTGAATGCAGGAATTCAACTCAAGAAATTAACAAAAAATAAGAATTGAAATTGAGCAACACAAAAGGTCACTGTAGAAATTAGTCAAGAAAAATTACCATGTTATGAGAGAGGGGATTCGACCTATCATTAGTGCTAACCTAGCCAATTATATGTTATCAGGGTGTCGATTCTAAACTATCGTAAGGGGAATTACTCTTTCTCGAGTAATAATCCCACGTCCTAAATCATTAACCCTAATTAAATTATGGAATTTGCAATCTCTCAATTAACAAAACAGTCATAACTAAAATTAGATCGGAAGTTCTCTACTAAACTAACAGTTCTCACACGGGATCTTTCTTCGCATAAAAACCGATATGATTAACTACGTGGTCTATTGGATCACCTAACTCTTGTTAACCCAATCCAATCATTTTTATACGGCTCACTCTCTCGGTTTGTTACCAAAATATGCAAAAATCGAAGTTAATCACAACGCCCAATCAATAAAACACAAAATCACCTATATTAACATTAAATCAAAGTAAAATCTCGAAAGAAGAGTTAGAACATCGTTAACAATTCAAAACCCATCATCATACAATCCATTTCAATCTTATACATTAAATGAAATGGAAAGGAAATAGAACTTGGATCGAACAATCCAGGAACGAAACAACGTCGAGACACCACCTAATCTGGGAAGCAGCACCATCGAGACTTGCTTCTTCTTCTCTCTCTCACTTCTTTTCTCTCTCTCTTGAACCTTCCAAAAGTGGCAGAATGTAGAAGATCCCTTAGGGTTACATCCTTAAGTCTTATATAATATTTCCAATTAGGCAACCCTAAGGTCTTTTTCAAGTTCGAAAGGTCCAAAAAATCCTTCGAAAACTCAAGGTAGGACTGTTGTCAGTGTTTCTATCATGCAGGCCATGATTGCGGTTTAGAGTTTTTGCTTTTGTCACGATTGTCACCCATAACAACCCAATTATGTCTCCCTGCTCTTGCTTCTGTCACAATCGTGGCATATTCCCTACGATAATGACTCCTTGCTCTTGCTTCTGTCACGGTCGTGGCCTTAGGTTATGTTAGAGTAGTACCCTAAATGCAACCGCCTTTAGCGTGCTTTGTACAAAGTTGTGTACAGACTTTATTTTCAATAATAAAGAAAGGCATACTTCATTAATTTAGTGTTCATTATTTATGAATTGATATTGATCTATAAGCAAATTATTGAAGTTCATGATATATGACATAGCATGAAGGAAATCATGATGTGATCATACTATTGAGATTCCTATCATGTGTAATTATGTCAGTATCTAAATTACCCCTAGTCATAGGATTAATGAGGCTGGACATCGTTAATAGGGATAGACTAACATATGTCAACCTCCTTGATTTGATCAAGCAGTGGGTCCCAAAACTATAAACATGAGAAGTTTAGAGTTGAGATGTGGATGCTTACTAGAGGTAATAAGTACATTGGATGACTTACTATGAGATCATCATATGGATGTCGCATTTTAATGTCAATGATAATCTCATCATAGCAATGGTGCAAGTATCCTTAGACTTGAGGTACTTACGGATATCTTGGATACTGATTCTATGCTTTGACTCTATTCCTTGTTGCCTTACAAAGGTCGCTCATAGGGTGGTGATTAGGTACAACTTGTGGTATTCGAAGGTAATTGAATAGCCAATAGAGGATTCACCACTTTTGTGATAATAGAAAATGATACCCACGGCCTCTTATTTGGGTCATTACTTGGAAATCTCTAGGCCGAGTACATATGTCCTGAAGAATGTCTACATTGACATATAGAGTAATGAGTCCCAGAACGAGAACTGATATCACTTAGGCTAGATTTGATGTAGTCAGTCTAGTGAGAGTTGACATTTTGCCTGTACTCATAACCAAGTGGGGTATAGCATGGTGAAAGGATGAATTGTACAGCAATTGTCTATGGGAGAGTTTGTGAGATGGTTCGTGACAAGCATGAGTTCGTTCGTCAAACCATTTACTTTCCGGTCAATTGGGGGCCATGATGTGTTGTTAGACGCCGCTCATGAATTGCTTGGATTAAGTGTTAATCCAAGTGGCCAATATAACTGGTAACCTAATGGGTCACACGCATAAGAATGACTCGGAGGATTTGTAAAATGGTTTTGGATAGAGATCCATTATATGGAGAGCAATTGAACCAAATAGATCCCGATGAGATCAGGACATCGATATTTTTGAAACAGGTCTTTGATGTTTTTTCCACACTCGGGACTCAGTAGGACCGACCCCAGTGTGACTGGACTACCTCAGCATTTATATATATATACAGATATGTGCAACGTGGAAGATAAGAGAAACTTCTTTAAAGTTATGCATTTATTGTCTTTAAATGATAAAAAGACAAAAAGAAACCAAGTAAGATGATGATAATCGTGAAAATGGTTAAGTAAGAAATCTTCACGATTCTCACCTCATTCTCCTCATCTTCCTTGTAACATCCCACTACCATAAGGCAAATACCCAGATATCCGAAGGACATTCAAGTACATTCCTTATGATAATGGTATGTTGGAGCAAAACATATCCGACTTACACATGGCAATCCAACCTATACATGGCATCATCTAACATACTCGAAAGTTACTAATTTTAAAAACCATTCATTCCATTCATCCATAAAGCTTACACTGTTTCCACCAAACAACTATTAAAAAAACTTATACAAATTCTAGCAAAACTACAAAAATAAGGCTAGAGCACTTCTGGTGTCAGCTGACAGACCTCTAAGCCATATCTCTATCCAAAAGATTCCTTAAGTCCTGACTAAGGAACTAGGTCTCCTGTCTCGTACCTGAAAAGCCAC
>JANITX010000009.1:65626859-65645407 GCA_027564395.1 Erythroxylum ulei | reverse complement strand
TATTTATGAATTGATATTGATCTATAAGCAAATTAATGAAGTCCATGATATATGACATAGCATAAAGGAAATCATGACGTGGTCACACTACTGAGATTCCTATCATATGCAATTATGTCAGTATCTAAATTATCCCTAGTCATAGGATTAATGAACTGGACATTGTTAATCCAGATAGACTAACACATGTCAAACTTCTTCATTTGATTAAGTAGTGGATCTTAGAAATTGGAAACATGAGATTTTTAGAGTTGAGATTGAAGGGATTTCATGAAACAGCTCGGGTAAAATTTTAAAGATTTTAAATCCGATAATAATAAGGATCGTTTCTATTATTGCTAATTCTTCTTATATTTTGTTTGCATCACAATCAAGTTTATATTCCTACAAGAGGAATTGTTAAACCATACCTTTGGTCTCTAACAAAGTTGTATTCCTCTTCGGTCCACCTTGAATCTGAAACAAGGATGCCGAGTTCGTGCTAGCGTTCTCTTCGTCCTCGCCTAGCTTAATCACCTGTTTCTTAATCAATTACTCAATCGATAATTGTTTTAACAAGTTATGAGAGAGAACAATGGCTAACAAGAACAAAACCTATATCCAAGTCTGAACAGATCTGCAAACTTCGTATAGCCTAAAAATATTTTTTAAATTCCCACAGCATTTATGGCAATTAAATCAAGAACGGTTTTGAAACAACATGCTTAATTCCTAACCTTTTGGTACTAGAACAGTGATAACTTCTTCTATAGAACCCCAAACGAACTGAAACCTTCACCATTAGCTTCTACACTTCAAGGGCTAAAAAATTGATAGGTCATTTGTCTATAATGGTTCTCATTTTCTGTTTCAAATTCCTGTTCAAAATCACCTTAAAATCTGTCACGAATTTGATGGATATCATAATACATCTATTCTCTCTCTTCATATGTTAAAATAAATTCTTTTGGGCTTGGGCTATAAATAAATTTATATTTCATGAAATTTATACTATCCTCATAATATACATTTCAAATAAATTTATTTCCCGTCTAGGCTGTCATGTCATGTGACAATATTTTAACATGTACCTTTATTTCATCAATATGAAATCTTGTAAACTGAAAATATATATTCTTATTTCCCATTCAGTTGGTGTGACCTATATTGAGGATCTATGTTATGTTCACAATGGAATACAACATTTTATTTCATAAGCTGAAAGCAGTATTCTAGCTATACATTACAGCTACCCAAACAATATAGATGTTTAGTAAACCTTTTACGTATCACGATCCTTCTAGTAATGTTATCATTAACATTACTTGTGTCCATTCCTTGCCTTATGATATTATGATTAATATACAAAGTAGGACTGTGTCATCTTTGTATTATAATCGTTTCTTGGTCTCCATTAAGTAAATTATAAATTATAACTGTACCTCAGTTATATTGGATCCATTTATAATTCTACTTTACCAAGAGGCCCATATTACTCATTATTAATAAGTAGCAATGATGTTATTTACATATACCTTTTCCCGCACAAGTTATATATAAAGAACTATTATTTTTATCACCACTTGTTATAAGCAGCTTTTAATAATAATTACGTTATACATTCCTTATGTGAAAAAAAAATATATGTATCAATCTTGGAATCAAAGACACGATAAAAACATTAATGATACAAACACAATCCATATAATGTTTTTTCTATTAGGTCTATTCAAGACATCAAACCTTTCATATATTCGCGTTATTAAATGATGATCCTTTATCAATGTTTACAGAACTACAACATACTTTTAATCAACATGACAATCTTATATGGCATATTAGTGTTCCTGCTAATATCCAGGACCTGTGAACATTTTAGAATTGAATATTCATATTATTTAGAGTTCTGAGGTTCAAGACAATGTGCATCTTCTTGAACACTTCTAAATGAATATAAAACTCATGGAAAAAAATATTAATAACATTCAATTCATAAGTATAACATATAAAAGTTATCATCTTAGATAACTTTTAGAACACAAATCTAACAGAGATGTGGATGCTTTTAACTTACTTGGATTAAGTGTTAATCCAAGTAGCCAACATAACCGAAAACCTAATGGGTCACACGCATAAGAATGACTCGGAGGATTCTTAAAATGGTTTTGGATAGAGATCTATTATATGGAGAGAAATAGAACCAAATGGATCCTGATGAGATCGAGATATGTCTTGATGAGATTGTGACATCGATATTGTTGAAACAGGTCTTTGGTATTTTTTTTCCACTCTTAGGACTCAGTAGGACCGACTCCAATGTGACTGGACCACCTCAGTATATATCTATATATACATATACGTATGTATAACGTGGAAGATAAGAGAGACTTGTTTAAAGTTATGCATTTATTGTCTTTAAATGATAAAAGACAAAAACAAAAGCAAGGAAGATAATGATAATCGTGAAATGGTTAAGTAAGCAATCTTCACAATTCTCACCTCATTCTTCTCATCTTTCTCATCTTCTTCCTCTTCATTCTCTTTCACAGTTTTTCTCTTCATAGAACAAAGAAGAGAGCTAGCACTTTAGTCTTTGTTCTAGCCATTTATGGATCAAAGAGTTTGATTCGGTTAGTTTCTCTAATCTCTGCGTGGATATCACTGGAGACGATCTGTTTTGGTCGTTGTAGTTTACATGACAACCCAATGAGTAGAAGATTGAAGAATGAAGGAGACTACACACAAAGTGCATGGTTATTATATGAATGATTGATTTGTGTAAATGCCATGAATTCATGTGTGTGTGTGTATATGTGTGTGTTATGAACATGTATGTGAATTGGGAATTTTCAGCTAGGTTTAATGGTATTTCCTTGTATAGGCACATAGATCCTGCACTTCGAGAAGGTCCTGGAATATATTTCTTTTTTTTTCTGCACTGCATATATATAATGCACGCACCGGGATTTTCCTACATGTTATTTCCCAGGTCTTCTTCGAATCTCTTCCAATTGTCCTGAAACACTAATAAACACATCAAGGCATCTCATTAATATAAAATTGAAGCCCAACATCATGTTCCAACCCATAAAACACTTAAAACACAAAAATTTACTAATGAACACAATTCTAACTTAAACACGCACTAAACAATCAAATTAACAACTAAACACATACTAAACTACCCACAAAAATACGATGTAATCTACCCCTATCAATAAGGCATAGGAAGGTTTTGTTGATCTCCAAAGGTATCTTGCCTTTCCCAAACACTTCTAATATAGCCTTAGTCGCTAAATTCCATATTTGGGGCCAAGCTTTTTGGGGTAACAATCCATTTAACCCATCTGTCTAAGGACTTTTTCAAGACTTAATTCAAATACTTCTTAAATATGAGTGCATTTAGCTTATTTCCTTCATTAAGGAAACCTCCTTATGAAAGATTTTAGAGCCTATAGAGTATACCTACTCATAGCGAAGGCACCCATGGAACTTTTAAGAAATATGAAGGCCTCTTAAGTTCATATTGTGATCCATCATTTTTTACTAGGTAGTAGATTTTATTGTGATTCTTTTTGGATAAAATGGTGTTATGGAATAATTTTTTATTTCTATCCCCTTTCAGGATCCATTTCATTCTAATTAATTGCTTAAGGAGGTAGCAGTTATTCCTTTCCACTATTATGTAAGAATTTAATGCATTATTCTCCTTATTTAACTGAAATATATCACTTGGATGTTTTTACACCTCTTCTTATAATAACAACAACAACACCCAATATGAATCCCACTAATATGCAAGGTCTAGGGAGGTCTAATAATACATAGGCTTACACCTTTTCTTACATCACCCTCAACTTTTGTTTGGCCTCAACTACAACCCAGAAGATATTGCATTCCCTACTCCTTTAAAGATTTTTAATTTCTTTGTTAATCTTGGATAATTTTCTCATTAAATAAAAGATTTATACCCGTAGACTAGATATGTAATCCCATTCTCAATAGCTTGTCCAAAATTCACATATTCAACCACAAAATTATTTAACCTATAAGAAAACATCTCTTGTTATTAGAAATAAGTCGTGTACTACGATAAAGGAGTGATTAGACAGGAGAGGATTTAGAGATGTAGCTTTACTTTAAAAAAGCATAGCCAACCACTCATTATTTTCTATTGCTCTATCTAATTTCTTTATTTTATACCAATTAGTGGTATTTTTGTTACTCCATGTATGGAAACATCCCTTAGACTTTAAATTTATGACTTTCAATTGTTAAATATACTCTTTTAAATCACTAGAAAAATTCCTTAAAAAATAATTTCCAACATATTTTAAAGAATATATTGTGATGTGAAATCTCAGAAATTGGGGAGTTAATAATCTGATGTATACTTTAGAGTTTATGCCACAACCACTTTCTTTGAAAACCATAGTTCAAACAATACACATATTTAACTGCAATTATGATGTTCTCTTGTAAGAACTTCACCACTATATGTATATATTGATCATTAGTGTTGATGATATCCACATTAATAATTCTTATATCGAATGTAGAAGTATACGATCATAGTGATGATCATGGTGGTTAAGAGGTAAAATTCCAATAATTTTCAGTTAGCTCCGAGCATTGGAGCTTTCCTTTGCTCATTTTTTATACCAATATGACAATAATACTAGGTTTATTTTCTAAAATAAATCCTCTAAGGGATTGTTGCTTATTTGGGTTTTATGCCCTTTACATTGTATGAAACCAAAGTTATTTAGGTTTTTCCATCTTAACCCCTTTGGCCTTGTTTATTGTCCTTGCAGGTTTGAACTCTTTATTGTTAAGCTTCCAGTTCCCTATTCCATCATGGAAAATATTACCTAGCATTTAGGCTTTTGAGTCTCATAAATCTCCTGTACGCTTTCTTCTTTTACTTGCTGTTGGGATTCCTCTAAACATTTATGGTTTACCTCCACACTCCTTGCTCTAATCTTCCAGACCTCAACATCTTTAATTCTAGTATTTCTCATGTGTGCCCTTAGTTTTATGGCTCCATTTAATTGTCAATATTTATATTTAAAGGCTTTTCAAGACTATGTATCCTTTTAGCTATAAATTCTTCTACTTCCAATCCCATTAGTTTATTATAATCGCCCCTTTTAAATCTTTTTTCTAGTTTCTTTCCACTTCTTGCCTTGGATCTTTAAAGAGGCCTTCACTAATATGATATCCTAATGGAATCCTCTATAAGGGAGTCCCCTTCTCCGAGTCTTATTATAGGTATGGTATCAGGTAGATCCTTTTTAAGTTAAACATTGACACATAACCTTAGAAATTCGATTCTTTTCCTTATATTTGTTATTTAATCCATACAAACTAAAATTTCCACAAAGTTAGCAATCATACTTAACCTCTTTGTAGACTAGTATTCCAATGGCAATCCATAAAGATTGATCTATAAGGACATATTCTCTTGCCTGATGTATTCAAGGATTACTTCAGGTTTCTATGGTTGAAGTAATAATAAATTGATTTGGATGTACCATGGACCTTCTTTAAGAATCTTTTTTGTTTTTGCCTCAATCGTAAACTTTAAAAGCACCATATTATCTTTTGAGAAAAGCACCTTTGTAAGGCCTCTCCCTTTCCATAATATATTGACCTAGTTTCTCATCATAGGGAATGTTAGATGCTTGCTTAAGAAAAACCATACTAAGTTAGAATTCCAAGTTCTTGCTCCTTCTTTCAATATCTCTATATCTGAAGCTACAATGGCTCTACCGTTCGATCTGGAGGGAGGAAAATATTGAAGAGAGTAATCTATACTTTCTCCCACCACCCTTCTCCATTTGAGTCGAGGTTTAATATAAAGGGAGTTATTCCCAAAATGGACATCTTGGGGATCACTCGTCTGAGTAATTGGTGGTAGTGGTGGTGTTGCACTAAACGAGGGTTTAGTAGTTGGGTTCCTTGATAGGAGAAAAAAAGTAATAAGATTTTATAGAGGAGGCTCCTCGATTACAAACATAGCGAAAAGTGGGAATGTTGTAAAGATGACATAAGAAAGGTTGAAAACTTGTTATTATAAAAATACTTAAGTGTGAGAAAACAAAAAAGAGGAAAAGAAAAGAAAAGCTTATATTGCAACAACTAAAAATCACAATTCACTTGCTCACCTAACACTTGAAGCCTTTAATTATATTATTGATTACTATATAAGTTATTTTGTTATTAATTAGAATGAATTAAGAAGGTTAGCAAGAATTCAATTTATACGTGTAATATAAGCTTATACTTACAGATGAAATAAGAGAAATTTTAAAACAAGAGTAGCACCCAATTTTATTTTTAAGCAAATTATTGGCAATAAATATTATGAAATTTCTATTTATTGGAAATAATTCTTGATATTTATATAAGCAACTTATTGGCACTAAATAAACAAGGATTTATCAGTGTCCTTAGCATGGAAACCTTAAGAATTCCTAATAGTCAAGTCTTTCAAATTGCCAAATTACATAAGCATGCACTTGGTGGCTTCATACTATAACACAACAACTTGGAATTTTATTAAATCTATTTTATCCTCTGCATAATATCTTCAAAACATTAGGATCAACTTGAAGGAAACCTTCTTGGTAAACAAAAAACTCGTATTCTCTACCAATTCCATACTTTATTGTGCCTTGTTCACATTTCACAAATTCAAAAGAATGTATGATCTTACAAAACATATTTAACCAAGTCTAAAAGATCTTTCAAATTTTCTTTGTTGTGAACATAAGAAAATAAAGAATGAAAAGTGAGCACCTAGCTTAGTGAAATTCTATCCTAAAAGATCCCATGTATTAATGGATAAAAAATCAGTGAGATGATAAATTTCTAAAAATAAAAACAAGTTGAAGTTGATCCTTAATCACAATTATTAGTTCTCTAAAATATATGACAACAACTATTTGTCCATTGATAAACCCACTTTGAATTGAAGAATTCCATTACACTAAAATAATCTTATAAAAAATTCAAAACAATAAGAAAAAGGTGTCAAATAAAAGATACAATACAATTGCCAATAAAAATGGTAAATAACTTAAGTCAAACTATTTTTTACAAAATAAGAATTAAAGCTGCAATCTTCTAAATAAAATTTCAACATCTCAGAAATTTTTATATCGAATTTCAACTAAATAACTCTAGATTACACACAAAAAATGAAATTGATTCTAAAAAAATTCTATTGCACTCTCTCTCTTTTTTTTCCCTCTTTTTTTTGTCAACTTACCCTTTCTCATCACTAATCCAAATCTTAGACAAAAAAAGGATTAGTCAAAAGAATAAAATGGGTTTTAAAATAGTAATTTAAATCCAATAAATTTGAACTTTCTTAGCCATATGCCTTTCATAGCCAAATCCTTACTCAAATAGTAATATGACTTTACAATCTTGAAAGCATTTTGACCAATAATTAGTATGTTCTCAACATAAAAGAAAAAAAGGAAACAAAACAAAGTTATCATTATATAATCTCTAAGAACATAATGGTTAGAGTAAGTCTTCTTGAATCCTCGCTTTCTTATAATAAAATCAAATTTCCTGTACCATTTTCTTGTTGCTTATTTCAAGCCATACAAGCCTTCCTTAATTTATAGAACTAATCTTATTTTCCTTTTTCTTTGAAACCTTTTAGCTACACCATATAAATCTCCTCATTTAAATTACCATATACAAAATCAATATTCATATCTATCTACTCAATTTCTAAGTCAAGTCATACTGCTAAACCCTAACACAACTCAAATGGATGAAATCTTCATAATTAAACAAAAGATTTCAATAAAATAAATTACCTTCTTCAAGATAAATCCCTTAATAATCAATCTATCTTTGTACCATGAAATTAAAGTGTCATCAACACACTTCACTATGGAAACTCATCATTTCTTCAAAACTTTTTAGTCATTAGGTAGTTTAACTAAATTATAAGTGTTATCATCATGTAAGGATTTCATATCATCCATCATAACTTCAAATCATTTCTCCTTGTACTTACTATTCATAGCTTCTTTAAAGCTTTTAGGTTCTCCATCAATCTAGAAAATATCTTAGAGAGAAGTTTTTAGAGACTTTATAGTTATTACTAATCGTTTTGTACTTTATCTCCATTTTTATCTTCGTTTTGGATCTTAACATCTTAATAACCATCTTTAGGTATATTTTATGCATCATTAAAAGACACTGAATCAATATCAACCAAGATCTTTCCTTTAAGAATCATTCCTCTAAGCCTTATTAATTTCCTTGATAGTATTTTCCCAAGGAAAACTACATTATAACTTTGAACAAGTTTCTTCTTTATTAGATCATAAAATTGGCAATTGAACTCATTTAAATATAACCAATGAAGACAAATTGCTTGGTTATAACATTTAGCTTCGACCTATCATTTTTAGGAATATGCCCAAGTGCTTTACATCTAAATATTATCAAATGATCTTAAGAAGCATCCTTTTTAAACCAAACTATATTAGGAACATTACCATCAAAATAGTAGTGGGATACGAATTGATAACATGAGAAATTATGGAAAGTTCTTCTACCCAAAAGCAATTTGACAACTTTTCTTCCACAATTAAGTTTCTAACTTTTAACTTTCTCCATTAAAGTTTTACTCATCCTCTCTACCAAACCATTCAATTAAGGAGTCTTAGGAGGAGTTTTTTTAATGTGTGAAAATGTGTTGTTTGATATAGTTATCAAAAGATCAACAATATTTAACACCATTATCATTATGAATGCATTTCATTTTATTGTCTATTTTTCTTTCAAAAAGGTTTGAAGTTCTTTAAACTTCTTAAAAACCTAATATTTGGTCTTCAAAGCATAAGCCTAAAGTTTCCTAGAATAATATTCCATAAAGGTGTTAGAATAAATTATACAACCATGTGATCTCATCTTAAAATGATCACAAACATCAGTGTGTACAAACTTTAGTAAATCCAACTTTGCAAAAGGGGGATGACTCTAAAACGAAACTTTTAATTTCTTAATCAAGAAATGAACATACTTACCAAATAATCATTCCCCTTCACACTCATATGATTCAATCTTTTATGCCTAATTTTGATGATTAGTCTCCAATACAGTAATCATGTATAAATTAGAGGACTTATTACCTCAAGCAACAACTAACGTACCTTAAAGTTTTCATTATTCACTATTAAAGACTATTGGTTTTTCGTGGAACCCAAAAGTGGGATGGATAAATTAGGTATTGGTAAATTTAAAGTATTTTTAACCAATGAACTCAATTTAACTTCAATCAATATATAATAATAAAGGAATTACTTAAAGTAAATCAATCGAACAATTGAAAATTAATTTAAATTGGATAGAGAAGAGAAAGGCAAATTAATTTATAGTTATTTAACAAAAAAAACAATTGCCTATGTCAACTCTTCAAGACACTTGTAATTTCTATTAGTTCTCTTTTTTAACAAGGCAAAAAAGGAACCTCTTACAATAATTTTGTATTTTCGCAAGTAAAGAGCAACTTTATATATATATATATACAAAACCCACACATTTTTTTTTCAATGAACTTTGAGCCATAGGGCTTTTAGGGTTAGCCCTAAATCTTAGCCAACCTAAATTTGGCCTATTGACTTTAGGTTAACTAAGATTTTTTTTATATCACTCATTTATATACATCTCTCAAAACTTTATTAGACCAAAATTATTAAAAATAATGTAAATATAAATATTGGACTTACAATTTTAAAACTCAATTGTGATTAAGAAAAAGTTCACAATGTCTCGTACTTGAATTATAAATAAACAATTATACAAATAAAGTAGAAATAGTTGCTTGATAAGTAATACAAAATAATAATTGATAACTTATGATAATAGAAAAGTAGTCAAAAGAAGTCTTTTCAAACTTATGATGAAGATTAAAGGTTCTCGTTCTCAAATTTAAGTTTCAACAAAATGATAAGGGAAACAAGTAAGCTATCACCTTACTAAATTTGGGTTAATAAATATATTTGTCTTTTTCATATTTTTTGCAATTTTATTTATCACATATTACTAAATAACAAAGATAATCTTAACTTCTTATTAAATGATAGGCAATGGTCACATATGCCACCACCTGTGGACCTTAGACGGTTAAACTTTTTTAAGTTCCATCCTTTTGTTCATTACGTTTTATAGCATGGTTATAATTAATCTAAAGTTGGCAAACGCCAATTGCGATAACAATCTATTAATTATTTTCCCAAGGATCAGATTCAATAGTAGACATGTGAAGGCCAAACAATATCAATCAAATCAAACCATTTTATCTGGTTTTATGTCCATGTACAAAGGTTGTGTTAGGGATGGATATAAACATTAACAAGCATGTGATATTTGAAGAAGAGTCTATCATCGAAAGAATGGTCTACTTAATCTAGTTTTCTGTTATTTGCAAGTGATTCCATGAATTGATAAATGATTTTGTACAATCATAAAACGATTTTTATAAAAGCAGTACTCAAACTTTAATTAAAGGTCGAAGGAACTAACACTTTGAATATTTATATATACATAGCTTCCTTAACCTTTTGCAAAATGATGAAAAGTTTATATTTTAATAAAGTTGAGGTTAGGAATTCAACAACCTCAATTTTATCTAGTAGTAATTAAAAAGTAATAAACATACAAGCAAACATTGTAGAAGACTGTGCAGTGTTTGATCTTAATACTACTGGCCCTACATTTACATGGACCAATAAACAAAGTAGAGATCTCTTTGTAGCAAGGAAACTAGATAGAACTCTCATCAATTCTGAGCGGTCCTCTAAGTTTCCCAGATCTTATAGTGTCATTCTTAATCCGAATGTCTCGGATCACTCTCCTTTAGTGGTTAAGGACTCACTCAGTCAGCAGAGGAGAAGCTCCCCCTTTAGGTTTTCTAACTTTCTAGCCTCCCATCATAACTTCCTTCAAATCATTGAAGATGGTTGGTCTAATCAGCTCAGGGGCACTCCTATGTTTCAGGTAGTGTCCAAGCTTAAACTTATCAAAAGAGCCCTTAAATCCCTTAAATTAAGTCAAATAGGAGATGTTAGTGTATGTGTGGAGAGATGTGAGGCCAATCTCAACTGTCTCCAAGAATAGATGCAGCTTAACCCCCAATCTGCCCTTTTAAAAGACAGAGAGGCTGAAGCCATCTATGATTTATTTAGAGCGCTTAGAGATCAGGAATCATTTTTCAAGCAAGCTTCCCGTATTGAATGGCTTATCGAAGGGGACAGAAACACAAAAAATTTTCAACAGTCCCTCATTGCTCATAGAAATAGGAATTCTATTCACTCTTTACAATTGGCCAATGGTACACGAATTGTAGGGTTCAAAGAGATTCAAGATCAGTTTTTGGTCCATTTCCAGAATTCAATAGGGAGCTCTAAATCTCTTCCTTCTTCTCAAGAGTTTGTGGCCTCACTCTTTCCACTTCCTTTACCTAACAGTCTTACCAACCCTCTTATAGCTGAAGTTTATAATCAAGAGATATGTAAGGTCTTTCATTCCTTCAATCTGAACAAGGCCCCAGGCCCTAATGGTTTTAATGGGTATTTTTTCAAACAATCTTGGCCAATTATAGGACAGGAAGTCACTGAGGCTATTAAGAACTTCTTTGAGCATGGGAAACTTCTTAAGGAGCTTAACTCTACCTTTATCTCCCTCATCCCTAAGACAGCTCAACCAACCACAGTGCAAGATTACAAACCCATATCCTGTTGCAATTTTCTGTATAAGATCATTGCTAAGATCATAGCCAATAGACTTCGACCTGTTCTTCCCCACATTGTTAGCCATGACCAAAGTGCTTTTGTTCAAAATCGTCGCATAGGTGATAATGTTTTGTTGGCACAGGAAATTCTTAGAAATTATCACCTTTCCAATAGTTACAAGCGTTGTGCTTTCAAAATAGACCTCAAAAAAGCCTATGACATCGTTCACTAGGAGTTTCTAATCAATGTTTTAGTATCCGTGGGTCTTCCTAGGAAATTTATTTCTTGGATAAAAGAATGTAAATTGTCCCCGTCTTATTCTATCCTCATTAATGGTATCCCTTCCAAGTTCTTTAAAGGTTAGACGGGTCTAAGGCAAGGTGATCCTTTATCCCCTTTCCTTTTCATATTAAGGATGGAAGTCCTCTCTAGAGGGTTGAATAAGGCTTTAGATGGTAATCCCTCATACCAATACCATTGGAGGTGTAAATCTCTAAAACTAAACCATCTTCTATTCGCTGATGATCTTATGCTCTTTTGTCATGCTGATTTGGATTCTGTGACTTCTTTGCTTGATTGTTTGCGGACCTTCTCCCAATTGTCTAGTTTGGAACTGAATCCTATAAAGAGCCATTTTTTCTTATCCCTTGAGGCGCATAACTTGACTCCTCAAATTGAGTTGAAATCTAGCCTTAAGAGTGGTAGTCTCCCTATTAAATATCTAGGGGTTCCTCTCATTACTAGAAGGTTGACCCGTAGGGATTGTAGTCCGCTTTTGGAAAAACTCAAAGCTAGGATCAACAAGTGGACTAATAAAAGTCTCTCCTATGATGGTAGGCTTTAGCTGATTATCTCAGTGCTTTCTTCCTTTCAAGTCTATTGGTCTTCCATGTTCATTTTACCTTCTTCTATCCTTAAGGAGATAGAGGCTAAACTTAGGAATTTTCTTTAGTCGGGGCAGGGATCCTCCCATTCTAGTGCTAAGGTCAAATGGTCTGACATATGTAGATCAAAAAAGGAAGGTGGTCTTGGGATTAAACACTTACCAACTTGGAATGCTGAGCTTCTTGGAAATAGGATTTGAATTTTGTTTCATGACCCTGAAGCTCTCTGGGTGAAGTGGGTACACTTTATAATCCTTAGGAGAGGGAATTTTTGGAGTATCCAACCTACTAGCAATAGTTCATGGAGTTGGAGGAAAATTTTAGCTATTAGGGATAAGTTAGGGAACCAATTCAAAATTAGGATAGGGAGTGGAGCTTCTACTTGCTTTTGGCAAGATCCTTGGCACCCGAGAGGTATTCTCCAACATTTCTCTACTGCTAGGGCCATTAATGGTTCTGAGTTGAAAATGATGGACACAGTTTCAGAGGCGATCAAGAATAACAAGTGGAGCTGGCAAGAGGTAATAGGTGATATATTGGGCTTCCTGGAGCCACTCCAATACCAACCGATCAACTCTCAACAAGAAAGTTTGGAGTGGTTGGCAGGGTCAGTGAACCGATATGTTTACACTAACTCTTCAGCTTATTCCTTTTTAAGACCCCCTCTCCCCTCAACAAAACACCCCTTGGCACTCCCTGGTGTGATTCAAAAAGAACAGCCCACGTTGTTCTTTCATCCTTTGGTTGGCCTTTTAGGGCAAACTACAGAAAAGAGACAAAATTCTTTACTTCCATACTCCCAATTATTGTTCCTTATGTATCAATGCCAATGAGGTAGTTGATCATTTATGTTTTGACTGCCTTTACTCCAAATCAGTTTGGAATTATAGATTAGCTAGTTCTTGAGTTATGTAGAATGTTGGACTTTAGAAAGGATCTTGTTGTTTTTTTGTTTGTTTGTTCAATTTGGACTTGAGATTGTAGTTGGTACAAGCTCGAGATGTATATAATTTCTTTTAATGAATATATTACTGCTGATTTAACAAAAAAAGCTTATGTTTGGGTCTAAACTGGTTTAAAATCAACAAAATGGATTCTAAGTTAATCGGGCTTCGAGCTAAGATAAGATTTTTTAAAAACTTTTTTGAGTTTTGAACTAAATTTGAGTTCAAGCTCGAATTGTCTAATCCCTCTCAAGTCTGAATATGTTAAATGCAATAGTCTAATTTTGTTCATTAAATTTTTAAAAAGAAATAAATAAATTTGACTTGAATTTGACTAGACTTCGAGGATAAAACTCAAACCCAGACTATTAATTTCAAGTTTGAAACTATTAATTTCAGGTAGAATATAAATTTTTGGATCAAATTCGACTGGACCAAATGCCAAGTGTAGATGTGAGTAATATTCATATTATAAAACATGCTTTGCAAAATGTCTACCCTTGCTTCATTTCTTCCATCATCCGACAGAAACCTGCCTTTTTGACTTAAATCCTGGCCTAAAACATTGATTGAGCTTTTAGCTATCTCAAAAACGTTCGTGTCTGTATAATTCTTTTCTTTAGCTCTTTCATTCCTACAAATCATCGATTCTTGCATCAACACTTTTACAGTTGTTGAAGGATGTGATGCCAAAAGCTAGTTCCTTTCTATTACCTGTGTTCACTAATCCAAAAGGTATACAGTCCTTATATTTTTGTTGTTCCTAGTTTGTTCCAACTCATCTCATCCACACATTTATGAAAATCTCTACTTTTAACGTTCATACTATGTTTCAACTCATCTTACCACCACAAATCCAGGATAAAGAGCTTTATAGCAATAGATTTATCTTCTATAGATGTACCACCTCTTTTTAAAAGGACATTATCGATAATGAATGGTCATTAAACAATTATCAACCACAAATTTTTCTTTTTAGTATCAAGAGAAAGGGTTATGGTTTCAATTCAAGATCCCCAAAGGAACATATTATAGGGTAATGAACGTTGTGTCACTTGCATCATCACCAAAAGAACACTAAGACCAACCCACTTTGGTTCCATCAAATTTCCCTATATACACTACTCGGTCTTATTTCTTAAACAGAACGTTGATGGCTGATTTATTAAGTTTTGCAATCAGATAGCCCATACGTTTAATAGTAACATACAATACCCTCCGATATACTTCTGAGATCAAATTTCGAAACAATAATAAGATAATAAATTGTCAACGGAATACTCAGCTTGACCGGATTTTTCCAACTCTTTCAATTTCTTAGCTTTCACAAATTAGTCTCACATTTTACCTTCGTCTTTCAACTTTTTTCCTAAGTTCAGAATCTGTCACTTAGTCATGCCCTCATATGGAAGAACTGCATGATCTATTAATCCTATGATCCGTATATGGTTCTAAAAATGCTCTAAAACATGCCTAGAAGCTACATAAGATGAATTTGACTAGTTCCAAGTAATCTAATTTTACAAAGCATTGGATGGATCTTTTGGTTGGCTCTGAAAAGGCTAAACAAGTATGCATGTTCAGTTTGTGGGTTAGAATGGATACATAGGAAATTATGTCCTGCGCCTAGCAAACAAGATTCCATACAGCTCATACATGTTCAAAATTAGCAGAAGTACCTTAACTAGCGGCAATACTAACATTACATACTTTCAGATAAAGAATCGGGTACTTGATGCAAAATCAGCAAGTGTAAAATCAATCCTGTAAATTGATTAACTTCTGAAGGTTTAGAATAGCCACAAACCTATGAAACTTTTTACTAATGCATATGCACTATAGAACTTGCACTGTTACATCAAAACATAATAGGGCATGACGATGGAAGCAAGATTGCTCGATAATAACAGAATCTGCAAATAAACTATTGAATCTTAGGAATTGGAACATCACTCATACACTAGAGAACCTAAACTGAAACAAGGCTAGTCATTGTCATCCTGGAATTAGATACAAACTTGGATTATGTAATCAACCAGAGATATTCAATAACTAGAGTCAAATATGTAGTCTATTTTCGCTACATAAGAACCTCATTTCTATGTGAATGGCACAAATGGACCTTCATGGGGCTAACAGATGTAAACTACATGCATTCATGACGCATTAGGATAACTCAGGTCAAAATAAATTATGCATTTGGTCATATCTCCGATAAAAATCAATTATGCATTTGCTCAAGAAACCAAACAAACATATTATAGAAAATTCAAATTTGTAATCATACAGTGAACTGGCAAACTATTGTTTAAATATCTAGTCATATGTATAAAGTGCCAAATTGTACCACCATACAGTTGTTATCTTATAATAATCCACTGCTAATTCTTAGATATTTCCTTCATAGTTTGTAACTTCAATTTATGAATAGAAGCAAACACACAGTCCCTACAATACAGGGGTAATCAATACATCAACTTTTTAGTTTTTTTGGTGGTTTTAAACATTAAGCTTTGACGAGCAACAGCCACTAGAGAAGGCAAATTTCACCTCGCCAACCTGGGCAAGTAGTGCATAATTCTCTGCTCTAAATCTAATATGAAAAGGCCTTTGCAACACTAAAATTCACTTTTCTTGCCATTAACCCACCAGTAGGTGTTGAAGACATTTCTCAACTATTGCTGTACACTTAAAGCAGAGGTTCTGCAATAGCAGCCAACACATCATACACAGATTTTGGATAACCAGCCGACTAAAATTGGGCATATGCAACAATACACAACAAGCAGTCATTGTGTAAGCATTAAGGCAACATTGGATCACCTGATGATGGAAGCAATTGCAACTCTGATTCATCAGTTTGTGGATTGGTAGTATAATCTGCCCCAGAATTACCTAAAGAATTAGAATACATTAAGTTATGCATATTTTTCATCGAGAAAAGTGTTGCTGGAAAAGTGAGCATGTAAAATACAATCCTGAATAGTGGAAATTCAGTCCTTTCAACGGCATACTCTATTTGGAAGTGATTTCATTCCAATTCATTGCAAGAAAATGACCAGGTCTAGGTAGACTAGTTATAAAATAAGTGGATACAGTTGACACCAAAAGTATGAAAACCTAATGAAGTGTCAGATGTTTATCTCCATCGAGGAAAGAATACATGACCACACAAATTAGCTGGAACAATGGAGAGAAAATATCAGCTTAAATAAATTGCATACCAAAAGAATGATGTAGCCTACCAAAAGAATGATGTAGCCCTTTAACAGCTTCAAAGTTCTTGTAAGTGTACCCAACAAAACTTAAATCTTTAGGAGTTAATAGCATCTGCATCAGTAGAAGATCCCAAGTTCAATAGTAACTTTATGACAAACAGCAGTTACACAGTAGTAGGTGCTCATTCATGATAGACTCAGAAAATCAGCAATTTTCACCCAAACATAGGGATTGGTGTGATAAGAGATAGGTACAGCAAAGCGTCAAAAGGAGAACTATCTTCTACTCCCCAACAAATTCATTAATTCACCACAAAATATTGTGCTAGAATCAAGCGAATCAGAAAACAAGGACACTAAATGACCTCCTATTTCTTTTCCATTTCTTCCTCTGTTGTTCAGAGTACAGTGAAACGGAGGTTACTGACATTAAAAAGTGGACATGGTGAGGGGCACATAAAAAAGTAGTTAAGTCAGTAATGTCCCAATAGCCTGCATACTTTTGACATTTTAACGTCAAAAGCATAGTAAATCAGACAAACTGTCCCAACCTGTCATCTTTTATTCTACCAAGTCAGGTAGATACTAGTTTGCTCAAACATTATACAAAAACTGAGCTGTTCCAGTCCAGATCCAACAGCAACAATTTTTTTTCCTTCAGCTACATGTGGCAATAAAACCAGGGAAATATGGAATGCACAACAGAGGAACACAGTAATAATGGTTATTGAACATTGTGATAGATTATGAAAGTTGAAAGAGAGCCAGTATAACAGCACAACAGACCTTTCGTGAGGGTCCTGACCCAGATCTTGCTGGTGCTGGATGATCCAACTGATAAAAGTAGAAACATTTAATGCATGAATAGAAACAAAAGAAAGGAAACTATTTACAATTAAACATCTGAGGAACTCATTAAAAGATAAGTATTACCAGATTAATCACTTGAAGGTTAAACAAGATTGCTACTGACAGCAGAAGAATAAAAAGATATAAAATTAAGATAAATATTGGTTAAGTAGTAATACTTCATCAAACTTCATAAAATTCTGGGTGTCTAGCTCTCCATTGACTTGTGGTTTAAATGCCGCATCCATTTCGTAAAGTTTATCCCACATAAGGCCGTTGAACCAAGGATGAGCCTAACAGGGAAATGTAATAATTGCTTCAGGAAACACACATGAAAGAAAAGTTCACAATGTAGAAAAATTCAAATTTCTTACTTTTATTTGGTGGGCACCTCCAGTACCTAGCCTATGTTCAACATCACACAATAACCTATAAATTAGATCCTTTGCCTCAAGTGACAACCTTGAATCTTCTGGGAACTTGAGATGATTTTTCCAGTGAACAATCTGATAATTGATTAACAGGGAATAAGTGAAATGTATACGTGCAAAAGAAGATAAGATTTCATTATAAAAACGTGAACAAATAATGAGTAAAAGCATCTAGGTACAAATCCAACATGATCAAAGGGCATCATGCTGGTCAGATCATAGAATTCTAGACACCAAAACACGTTTGAAATGTGAAAAAGGCATAACTTTTTACCTACCGAACAAATATTTCTAGCCTATTGCAGCCCAGTTATTGTTAGGAACCTCTAAACTAATAGGCCATAAATTTGTATATTATTGATAATAGTCAGTGTTCGACACTGAAATTACAAGGTGAATCCGCAGATCACCTTCTATACCAGAGCTATAATGCTCCTCAGGGAGAATGTTGATTCTCTCTGTCTACACTCTTACTATT
>JANITX010000009.1:65496087-65519390 GCA_027564395.1 Erythroxylum ulei | reverse complement strand
CGGTATATGAGTTAAACCGAGAAAATTTCGACACCGAGGTAAAATCAAGGGGGAAGTTAAATTCCTAGATTTTCATTTCATTGATATTTCTTATATTTTTATCTTGCGTTAATTCTCGTTTTGATTTTATTTTTCAACCCGCAATCAATTAATCTTTTCTTTAATTTTTATGTTATTAGCTTAAATTAGAAGTTATTACGAGTATTACTTTTTAACTAAATTGGTCTCCGTGGGATCGATATTTTTACTACTTGACGATAGAAACGTGCACTTGCGTTCAGCATCCGACATTATACGAGATGTGGTGAAGTTACATGGTATTCCTGCCTCCCTATTGAGTGATAGAGACCCTATCTTCATAAGTAATTTTTGGAAGAGATTATTCAGGTTACAAGAGACAGTATTGAAGATAAGTTCCTCCTATTATCCCCAAACGAATGACCAGACAAAAGTCGTTAATAGGTGCCTGGAAACCTACCTTCATTGTTTCACCTCCTAACCACCTAAACACTGGTCTCATTGGTTATCTTGGGCAAAGTTGGTATAACACTAATTTTCTTGTTTCAATTAAAAGGACTCCTTTTGAAGTTGTTTATAGTCGCCTACCACCATCTATGCTGCACTTCCTACATGGAGAGACTCAAGTGGAATCAGTGGCATTGGCCTTGGTTGATAGAGATGAGGCTTTATGCCAACTTAAGCATAATTTACTTTGTACCCAGTCATCAATAAAGAAATCTGCAAATGCCCATAGGAGGGAGGTACAGTACCAGGAAGGAGACATGGTCTATATTACGCTCAGGCCACATAGACAGCTCACCAAAGACACATATGTCCTAAGCTATCTATAAGGTATTGTGGCCCTTTTAAGGTCATTGGAAAGGTAGGGCAAGTTGCTTACAAATTACAGCTTCCACCTACACCTAAGGTACATTCAATTTTCTATGTTTCTCAGCTAAAAAGGGCAATGGGTGATCACCCTATTGAGCAAGATCTTCCTTAAGGGTTAGAGGTGGACGTTTTTTAAAATGTTGAGCCAGAGGCAGTTTTAGCTTCATGCTTCAGCAAGTCCAAATGCATAAAGATTCAGCAATGGCTAATCCATTAGAAGGTTAAGCCAATAGGGGAAGCTACCTATGAGGATACATACTTCATTAAGGGGCAATTCCCTTCTATTCCCTTTGAGGACAAGGTGCCTATTGAGGAGGAGGGAATTGTTAGCAATTCACCTTCTATTCAGCCCATACAAACTAAGCCCATTAAAACATATACTTTCAGGAACAAATTGGGAAAGGGAGGAGTGTCAACTGCCATGTAGGCAAGTTTGTTAAAAGGTAGTTACGGAGAGAGAATGAGAGGGGATATAGTTGTCTATTAAGGATAGAGAGGGGTACATTTTTTTAATCATTGTTAGGTTGGTTTGGCCTGCATCAACTAGAAGGGGGAGCTTGCTCCAGCTTGTTATCACCTATTATACTATCAATAATATAGTCTCTATTGAGGTTCCCAATAACAACAGTTAGAAAGTAGTCCAGCCAATCCCACTTGCATCCTTAAGCTACCACTAGCTGAGACAATTTTGGATAATATTCAGAATTTAGAGGCATTGCAATCTGAGGATGCAATCCCACATACACCATAATTGTCAAAGATAGACATCAACGAGAGTGAAAAGACAATGGCTACACCCTCCAAGTCTAATTGAATTCTTAACTTTACAAATAATAAAGCAGAAGACACTTCCCACCAACAACTAGATGGATGTACAGACAATGGAAGAAACTTATCAGAGCCTTCATAAACTAAGATAATATTGAATGAGGCACAACATATGGTGATACACCAAAATGCTGATGCAATTCCACATAAACAACCCAATATCACTGGGATTGAGGATCAACAGATACACCCTCAAAGTCTAGTATCGCTCAGCCAGGATAAGAGCAAAACTGAAGGGTATTACCTTAGATGACTATGTTAGTATGGAACATTAAATGACCCTCTAAAACAGTCCATGGTAAAGGAGTTAGTGCTTCATAAAAGACTTATTTTAGTATGTCTCCTTGAAACAATTAAAATAAAAGCCTCTCATACCTAATTAGCACTACAATTTTGGGTGCTAAATGGAAGTACATTAATAACCACTATCATCATTACAACGGCCGCATTGTTTGTCTTTATAATTCATATTGCATTGAGGTGAAAGCAACCAGTCACAATGATACGTTTATGCACTGTATTGTAAACTCCATGGTAATTCTTCTGCCTTTGAAGTTACTCTTATTTACGCCTCAAATTTTGCATTTCAGTGGGATAAATTATGGAAGGATATGCAAATACTTCAAAATGGAATGTCCAAATTATGGATAGCCAATGGGGATTTCAATTGTTCTTTGAATTTAAGTGAAGTTGAAGGTGGCAATAGATACACATTGGGCATTAGCAGAGAGTTAAACTAATTCTTTCATCAAGTGGACTTAATGGATCTAGGAGCAATAGGGAGAGTATTTACTTGGACTAATAAGTAGAAGGGAGAGAAATTGATTCGAAAAAGCTAGATAGAGCAATTGTGAATCCAATATGGATGAGTGAATTCCTATAATCATTAGTATGTTTTGGAGATAATATCCTATCAGACTATTCCTATACGCTCATCCAAAACATGGCTGAACTATTAAGAGTGGGAGTCCCATTCAAATTATTCAATGGAGTTACACAGATGGTAGGATTTATGGAGCTTGTCAATAGTTGTTGGAGTCATGAAGTGTAGGGATATAAGACCTTCCAATTAATGCAAAAACTCAAAATAATTAAACAACTTATTAAAGTTTTTGTAAGACAAAAGAATTAAGATCTGGATGTTAGCAAAAGGAAACTAGCTGAAGCACAGGACACTCATTAAAATCATCTTATAGATAATGAACTAAGGGCTATTGAAAACCAATGGTTGAAGGAATACTAAGAACAACTAGCATACCATAATTCGGTCCTTAAGCAGAAGGCCAGATTGAATTGGCTCAAAGATGGGGATTCCAACACCTAATTTTTTTCATGCTTCTCTACTGTTAAGAAGAAATGTGAATACCATAACAAGATTACAAGACATCAGTGGCAATCTGATCACAGGTCAGCAAGAGTTACTTAACTTAATCAGGAGATATTTTTAACAGTTGATGGGGATAAAAGACACCTCTCCATAGGGTTTTAATATCGAAGATATGTTTGGTATTTCTTTAAATCAAGCCCTTAATGACAAAATAACCATTCCTTTTACTTCATAGGAAGTGAAGGAAGTGCTTTTCAACCTTCGTCTATCAAAGGCTTCAGGTCCTGATGGATTCACGACCCTCTTTTTTCAAACCACGTAGACATATTTTTACAAAGGTTGTACCAGAGTTTTTCTCATCTACAACATTGCTCAAGGAGGTAAATCATTCATTTATATGTCTTATTCCTAAGAAGAAACATCCATCATCCATAACTGAATACAGACCCATATCATGTTACATTACTGTTTATAAAGTGATTGTCAAATTGTTTGTTATAAAGCTAAAACTAGTTCTATCAGAAGTTATTCACATGGCACAAGGGGCATTGCTACCTGGGAGGAGTATTGGAGACAATATACACCTTTTACAGGAGTTTTTAGGGGAATACCACTCAGGGAAGCCTACAAAATTGCCTTACGAAAATTTGATTTTTTTTCAAGGCATATGATACTATCAGTTGGAGGTAATTGCAAGAATGCCTAGAAGTTATAGGCTTACCACCCAAGTTTAGAGATTGGCATGCATTCAAACATCCTCGTTTAGTGTAATGGTAAATGACATTCAATCATTACCTTTCAGGCTCGCCAGACGTATTAGGCAAAGGGAGACGTATTAGGCAAGGGGATCCTTTTTTCCCTTACCTATTTGCTTTAAAAAGGAAAGAATATCTCAATTGATCTCCAAAATTCTTGAAAGTAATGATAGCTTCCAGTTCCACCATAAATGTAAAGAGATCAAGTCAACATATTTGATCTATGCAGATGATCTGATGCTCCTTAGTAGTGCAGACTCTCACTCCATCAGAATTTCGATAAATATCTTACATATATTTACATAATGGTCTGGCTTACGGGTGAATATGGAGAAGCACAATGTGTACATCTCTTCAGATGTTTGTAACCAAGAGGAGATCTGTAGCATCACAGATCACCCGTTTACAGATATTGTCTGCTTTGGGCCTTGGCCCAGCCAAGCCCTCACATTTTTGCTTTTCTCGAGGCCTTCCCAGGAGGTCACCCATCCTAGAACTACTCTCCCCCAAGAACATTTAACCTTGGAGTTCCGATGGGATCTGGTCCATTAGGCCATGGAAAACGCGTCTATAAGGGAGAGGTATCCGTACCCTTATGAGACATACTTCGTTCCCCTCTCTAACCGATGTGGGATCTCACACTCTACACCCCCTTAGGGCCCTGCCCTCTTTGAGGTACAGCCTAACTAGCACAATAGTTCGGGTACCGACTCTGATACCACCTGTAACATCCCAGATCACCCGCTTCCAGATATTGTTCGCTTTGGGCCTCTGTAAGCAGGTGATCTAGGATGTTACAAGATCAATAGTACTTTTGGCTTTAAAGTGCACACTCCTTTCAAATATTTAGGAGTACTAATTACATCTACTAAGCCTAAATTCTTTGATTTCATTTCCTTAATTGAGAAGATTAAAGAAAGGATCAACGCTTGGCAGAATCATTTTCTCTCAATGGCAGCTAGATTGATTCTCATCACATAGGTATTGATTAGCTTTCACATTTATTAGTCTGCACATGTTGTATTGCCTAAGAGGGTTATCAAGGAAATTGATAGACTTATAAAAGCTTTCCTGTGGTCCAAAAAAATAGAAAATGGTAAGAATGCCAAAGTAAAATGGAGCGATATTACCTTATCAAAGAAGAAAGATGGACTCGGTATTATCTCAATTTCACAAATGCAAAAGGTTCTTTATGTAAAAGAATATGGTGACTCTTCACTTATAAAAAAGCATTTTGGATCAAGTGGGTGAATGAGCACCATCTTAAAGAGCAAAATTTCTGGCAACTTGGAAATTCTAAAGAGTTTTCCTAGACTTTTAGCTATATTCTTGAATTGAGAAGCTTGGTCTACCCTTACATTAAGCATCAGCTAGGGGATGGTGAAAGCATTTAGTTCTAGTATGATAATTGGACGTCTTATAGTCCACTTATCCAGAGAGTAACAATAGCAAAACTTAGAAATCGTATCCCACTCAATGTAAGGGTCCCTTCACTCATCCACAATGGAGATAGAGGTCGCAATTTTAGAGGATTCTCCTTAATAATTGGTTAGTTGCCTCCTCTTCCTGATGAAATAGGAGAGGATAACATTTTGTGGATGCCCAACCCAAGAGGTGCATTTCTTAGTAGCTCTTGTATAAGATATTTGCATATGATGTTGAACTGGTTCCGTGGTATGATATTCTGTGGAGGTAGTCATTAAACCTGAAAGCTTCAATCTTCTTTCAGCCAGTAATTAAAAACATACTCAAAACTAAGGATAGATGGTTTGGGAGTTATGATCTCATTTGTGTTCTTTGTAAACATACAGTAGAAAGTCAAAATCATTTATTTTTTAATGTAGTTACACCAAGCCAATGTGGAGCAAGATAATAAATATGTAACAACTACCTAGTTATACTTTTGATTAGAGGGAGGTACTTAACATGATCATTCTTAGGACCAAGCCAGGTGAAACGAATATAACTCTTATTAAAATAACTTTTACTACCACCATTTACTCCACATGGAAGGAGAGAGGAAACTAAGGAAGGCAAATATCAAATAGCTAAACACATTGTTAAGTGGGTTCGAGCAGCTTTTATAGCTCGCACCAAACATAACTCACTCAGTAACGTGATGAAAAACACAACTCACCTAGTTTATTTAGCAGTTTATTATAACGTCAACATATGTTGAATGCAAACTAATAATGTGACTCATTGTAATGTTGTTGTAGCTTTTGCTATGATTAATATAAATTTTTTCATTTTTTGAAAAAAACAATATGATTCAAATTCTTTCTACATTGATTAATGAAAATTCTAAAACTATAGTTTTTCAACATAAAAGAAGCATGTTTAGAAGTTCATAATTCACATTTTGGTATTTATAGTTATATACACATTAAAATAATATGATTCAAATTCTGCCGACACATTAAAATTAATTCATACTTGCTTATCCAATATTTTAAGTTTGTTAAGATTTTTTATTTACAAGGTAAAGATTCTCTGGAGAGTTCCTATCAACCTAACGAAGACAAAGTAGAGAAATGAAGAATCATAGGATTTCTAATTTGCATTTTTTTAGGAGATTCCTATGGAAAGATTTACTTTATAACAAAACCTTTCATGTTTATTCTTTTTCTTTTTATTTTATTCAAATTTCATATGACAAGGATAAGGTCGCGTACTATTAGACTTTTCCAGATCCTGTGGTCAGTGGGATTCTCACTAGGTATTATTATTGTTATTGTTTTTCTTTATTTTATTCACTTGATTTCCTCTTTATGTCACTTGATAGTATATCATAGACTTTCCTAAACCCCGTGCTCAACGAGACTCTCACTGAGTAATATTATTGTTGTTTTTTTTCTTTATTTTATTCACTTGATAGTATATCATAGACTGCTATAACAAATTAATATATTTCACATAGATTCTTAAGAAGATTAAGGGTTATAAGGTAATGCTCCTAAAAATATTCGTAGATTTTATTCGCATGTGCTCTGATAATATTTTTATTCATAACTCGATTTTAAATTTTTTTTTGATAAATCAGTAAATTTTATAAAGAATTAAAGGGAATATACATTACAAGAGATTAATTGTATGTAATCTCAAAACACACAAAAGACATGAGGAACTTCACTCACAAGACTACCTTACCAGTATGCTCCTCTCCACTTGCCTACCATATTACTTTGAAACAGTAGCTTGCTAGCAGGTATTAACAACCGGACATAATCACACAAGACACCATAACTTATCAACACATCCATAATCAGTCCAGAATCACAACATGTCAACACGCAAGGTTAGCGAAAGAATGGCAACAACCAGTCGATGGTCGGCCTATAATAGGAAATTCCATAGGACAAGTTTCTCAAAATCAGAGTGCCCATCAAAGTGCCATATTTCCTGAGGAGTCTTAGAATAGACTGCTGATGTGCTCATCCTCGAAGAACAGGTGCTGAGAAAAAGGCTATCTGAAAACACAACAAACTGCATCATAATGTTAGTTCAATAGTGATTTAATTACCTGTCAATGTGTTTGGGTTGAGAAGCTCCATAACTTGGAAGATCACCCTGGCTTGTAGAGTCTCCACCTCTATGGCTACATCCTTAAAGGTTCTTGAGTTCCTTTCGGACCAAATATGGTACACAGTCGTAGACAAAAGAATAGGAAAGAGGTTACTGTGTGTAGAGGAAGGGTGAAACCAATTGAGGATAGATTGAAGGCTTGATGGGTTGGGAAGGGGGATTTGGAAATAGTTGAGGCAATGGGTCCATATTGAAGTAGAAAAGGTGCATTGAAAAAACAGGTGCTCAGTGGTTTCAAGGTCCGAGAAACATAGGGAGCAATGGTTAGGAGTATAGAGAAATAGAAGTTTATCCCTGGTTTGGAGTTTGTTAAGGACTGCTAACCAAAGAATGAAAGAACATCTTGGGCTACAATTTTTGGACCAAACCAGATTGTGCCAAGATACTTGCTGGGTTGGGGGTCGCAAAAGTTTATAAGCTGAGCCAATGGAGTACTTTTTTGAAGGGCTAGGTAACCATTCCAAATAATCCGGAGAATTACTTGGTTGGTACTGAAGGGGTTCAAAATTTCTCATGATCGCTATAGGAAACTCCTGCCACCGCCAGTCATTATTCCTGATAATGTCGGAAACTGTAGCTGTCATAGGCATACTTGACTGATTTATCTCCCTTGGTGATAAGAAGTTCTTCAGGATTCCCCTCGGATGCCAAGGGTCCTGCCATAAGAGTGTGGAACGACCATTGCCTATCCTAAATCTGAATTGGGTGCCCAATGTGTTCCTCACATGTAAGAGTTTCCTCCAACTCCAAGAACTACTATTGGTAGGTTGTGCATGCCAAAAATTTGTCCTTCTCAAAATGATTGTATGTACCCATTTAACCCACAGTGCCTCTCGATCATAAAACAAAAACTAGATCCTCTTTCCTAACAATTTTCGTTTACCTTAAATATAATTAATTAAAATAATAAAATAATTTAACTAAAAATTAATAAAACCCTTAATTTTACCTAATTCCTAATCCTGAAATTTACAAGCTCTAATAAAAACCCTAATTTATCCCTCCTCACCATCCTTCTCTTCACTCATCACTAGCCTCCTTCACCTAATGGTTCATAATTTAACAGTCTTCAATGTGCATCTCGTTATAACAATTTGAAGTAAATGTTAGATCCTTTTAAATCTTCCCTTAGAAACGATACTAAGGAAAAATATGGTCGTTTTTATGCATTAGAAGACTAATGCATAACCTTAAACGAATGTTGATTTGGATTTTATTACGAAGACAAAGGCATTTCCTTATTAAATTTACTTTTTTCCCTATGTTGGACAACTTGCCCATTATTATAGGGTGTCAGAAATCTAGAAAGTCTTAATAAACTATGTTTGTTACATACTTCTCCTGTTAGGCTACTTTATTAGTGTTCTTTATTAGTTTATATGATATTTTTATGATTATATTATGCTCTTACATTACCAAAGTTCTTCATTAACTTGCTTAACCTAGCTATTTTCTTACTTAACTATTTTTTTTACCCTTTACTAACTAGTTGTCTTCTTGAAGGTCCTTTCTATCTTTACTAGGAGTGTCTATATATAAAATTTTCCATATTGGCTATAAGTTTGTCAATTTATTTTTTTAAATGCACTACAAATGATTATGTGTATTTTTAAATGTACTAATGATCACTACGAAAGTATACCTATCTTTTTATAATATAGTCTAGGTGAATATATGTGTTTATCTCACGAGAACTATAAGTAATATAATGACTTTATTTATATTATCTAGTCTAATAAAATTATTAATTAATGTGAATATGAAGAATCATTTAAACTAACACTTTCAATTTAAAATAATAAAGTAAAGCATTGAAAATGAATGAACAACCAAATGATAATTATGATCTAGATGTATAATCTTTTCTTAATGCTTTTTTACCTAAATTTATTTTGATTTAGTGATTAACTTTAGTCTCTTTGACCTGTAGAAATTTTAAAGTTACAATTATATTCTTTCTCAAGATAGAAAACATATCCTTAAGTTGATCGCTTTAAATCTCTTTCTAATCAATACTTTATGAATTCCCTTGATAAATTTGACTCTTAACCTAGAAATTTTTTTCTCCAATCTCTAATATTCTATATGACTGCTATTATTCATGTCATGATCTATTCGTACATATGATTTATCAATCAATGTATATGAAATATGAAGTTAAAATAAAATCTAACATAATTCAATTTAGTCACATTAAAGAATCATGAATAATTCATAACAAAACTTAGTTATTCTATTAAATTAAAGTATCAGTACAAACATATAGTCATAGGGATCATTGAATCTAGAACTATGCTAATTTATTCCATACTAAGATAAAGAAATTAATAAGAACCAAGAAAGACAACAAGATAACACAAATCATTCTTATATATCTTGAAATTTTGATGTCTTTACTTGAATCTTGGGGGAAATCCACTTTCTTTTCTCTCAAGTTACTCCTTTATTTTATTAAGACAATCTAATTCGTCTCCAATATGATGTGCTACTCTATGACGCCAAAAACTACTTTTTATTCTTACAAAATCCTATAAAATTAAAAATGTCTCAACCATATAGGTCCAGACTTATTTTGGTCATATGTTCCTCCCATTTGCAACAACTCTCAAGTTTACAAAAATAAACACTGTCAACATAGTTCTAAAATACAGACCTATGTTAGACTCGTATTTTATGACATACAACACAGCTTCAAGAAGGCGTAATATTGGTTCCTCGTGTTGGAGCCATATTCCTTTAAAGTAAAGCTAAAACTTCTCTTACTTGGTTCCAACTTGTCTAAATTCATTCCTTCTTTATTGGGGAGGTAAAACAAGGTCTGTAAACAAAATAAAGGCCATATAAGTAGAAAATCCAATAAAAAACCTTTCTAACAGAAACAAAAAATCTTACTAAAAACATAACCTAATTAATACATATCAAAATTTCGTATATTTAAGCATTTGCTTACCCTCAAGAAAGTCAATTTCATCACTCTTAACTTAAATAGATGGTAACTTTGAGAAAAATATTAACAAATTAATCACATCAATCAAGATTTTTAATTACTCATTTATTTGAAAAGTTCATCAAAGTGCTAGGCACTTAGCTATATGTGGTCATAAATCAATTTAATTTAACTCTAAAATCTTTTAGATTTTAACTTAATCCCTAAAATTTAACCTAATACGTAAAGAAACATACATGAGTAAAATGCTTCAACTTTCAAAAATTTTCATAACCCATATTTAAAGAAAGTAAAACACTATCTTTAAATTAACTTATAAGCATTTAAAGGTTTGTTTGAAAAGTAACATAACCTTTTGAAATGAGAATAAACACCTTACCATAAATACTCATGTTTACTTTTTTAGTTCACTGTTTCAAATGGTTACTAGCACTATTCTTTAACTTCAACGTTTTTACTTGGTATGAAGCCAATTGAGTGAATTTATTTTATACTCACTTATTCACAAACAAATTCTTTTTTTCTTTTCCTTATTCTTTATATTATAATAAAAATGCTTACAAATAATTCATTTATAACTCAATTATATGTCCAAATTATACATAAAAGTATTATATTTCAAATAAAATATTCATTTTAAATTAATAAGCAAAATTAGAAATCAAGTATCATAGTCAATGCTCATAACTAATTTCCCACAAATACAAAAACAACTAAACTTATGATAAATTATCTCAATCAATATTCTTTTAATGTTATAATTTTTCTCATAATTGTTCTATATTAAGCTAGTATTAATTAAATTTTAGACAATAATATCAATCTCTCCTCCTACAATTGAGTTTTACATTATCTTCAGTATATACAAATATAAAAATAAGTAAAAATATAAAAAAGGAAAAAGGAAATCATAATAAATGATACTCTTTTGACAATAAAAGCTCTATAGTTGTAATTTCAACAAACTGGTGGTGGGTATCATGTACCTATGGTGAAAGCACATAAAAATACAATTGAAGTTCTTTATTTAAAATATAAGCTACATGCAGTAAAATCACACAAGCAAATACTAAAAATTAATGCTAAAGGTTCCTAAAGCTACTAAACTAAAATAAAAGCACCTAAATCATTATATTGGCTCCTAATAATTGCTTCTTTATTATTCCTTTAGATGGAATCCTTACTAAATTCCTAATCATTAGGTCATTAGCATCTAAATATGTCACATGCTTTAATATAATAGGTTCATCCATCTCCTCTTCTTTGCCTTGTATGATACAAGTATCTAATAGGTCCTATCGCTTGTATACCATTAGAAATTTTAGCATCAATCACATCTACAAAGAAATAAGTAACATCTTTCTCAAAGGGATGTATCATGGCTTTAGATATCTTAAAGTCTACTTTCTTATCCTCTATCCTTAAGATTAAGTTCCCATCATACACATCTATCATAGCTTTAGTAGTAGCTAGAAAAAATCTTCTTAAGATCAAAAGAGCTTATATATCTTCTACTTATCCATAATCACAAAATCAATAGGAAAGATAAACTTGTCAACCTTAACTAGAACATCTTCTATAATCTCCCTAGAATACTTAATTGACCTATTCACTAATTGAATGCTCATCCTAGTTGGTTTAGGTTTACTCAACCTTAACTTCTTAAAAATGTCATACTATATCAAATTAATACTAGCTCCTAAGTTCATTAATTCCCTTTCAATTGTCAAAGATACAAATATTACAAGGAATAGTAAAACTCCCTAAATCCTTAATATTATAGGTAGCTTGTTTTATAATATGGAAAAGCTCTCTTTATTTAAAGTAAACATCAATAACTCCTCGAGTCTCTTCTTATTAGAAAAGATATCCTTTAAGAACTCATAATACTTTAAGTTCATCAATCAAGGATAAATTAATTTGTTTTGTTGGCAGTAATGGAAAATTCACCAACTCTTCTTACTTAAAAGCTATAAGACCTCATCATCCGAATACATTATGGTATAATATAGTGTGGAAAGGCTCCCTGATGCCTAAGGCTTCTTTTGTAACTTGGTTGGCCGCTAGAGGATAAATTGAAGGAAAACAATTATCAAATTTGTGTCTTAAACAACACATTACCTGAAACTGCTAATCACCTATTCTTCAAGTGCAAGTTCTCATATTCTGTTTAAGTGAGGATACAACACAAAATGAATTTCGTTGCCCTGTGAATGACTGGGAAGACATTTTTTCTTAGGCTAAAAATCTCTATTAAAGCATTGGAGAAGACAAGAAGTGCCTAAGCCGTATTTTAACTGGCTCAGTCTACCCGATTTGGTTTCTTTGAAACCAAAGAATCATTAGGGATAGACATATACAAACAAATACGTTATTGCAAATAGGACTGATTGTTAGATCAGAGAGATACTGATAACTAACCAAGCTATTAATGGTTTAATTTCTTCCATGAAATGTAATTGATATATAGTGTAGCTTATGCCATGACTATTTTAGATTATGTTCTAGCTTTGCTCTAAAGATAGACTATCTAACTATATAGTTACATAACTATTTTTTTTTAGTCTTGTACCTGGCTTAATTGCCTTTTTGACTATTTCAATGATATTTATTTATTTATCTTACAATAAAAAGCTTAGAATACTCTAACATTTAAAGAAGAGTTTAAACAAAAATTTTGTTAATATTTAACTTTTTAAAAAGTTCTAAAACTTTTCAAAATTATATTCCTTTCTATTTACCTTAAGTTTACCTAGATATTTTTACTTATTTTGCTCCTTCTCTTTCTCTTTCTCTTCTCCTTATCCTTATTTTCTTATGCAAAAACCTTTTCCTTCTTTTTTTTCTATCCTTCTACTTTTAGCTCTTTGCAACTCCTTAAAGTTATCGTGTTTACTTGTTCCCTTATGTTTAGCTCGATGTTACTAAGAAAAGTACTTAACTAACCTTTCAAAGACAAGCATAGCAAGCTATCTTATATTATTTTCCAAGTTTTGGATAAAGGCTTATTGATTATAAAGAGCACTTTAGTAATTTGGAAGCAAGACACTTTTTTTCCTTTCTTACTATTGTTAGTGATAAAATTTAGGTAGAGCCCCTTTCCATATTATCCTAATTATTCCATAAAAATTTATGATTATTGCTTTATCCTATATAATTTACCACAAACTTGACTTGCATGATTGTTTGTTCCTTGTTATAAGGTGCATGATATTCATAATTGGGGTAATTGCCATCACAGATATTACAATGCTTCATTCGTACTAGTTAAACTACCAAAATTATACTATCAAGCTTCTTACTTAAAGCTTCCAACTTCACCTCTAATTTTTTCACTACATCAACATAATCGATAACACTTAATTTTGGCTTTGGCCTCATATTTCCCCATAAGTAATTATGCATAATAATAGCACATTTTTAATTATTCAAGAGTCTTAAAGTTAGTAGTTCCACCCGAAGATGCATCATTTAACTGCATGAATGGTGACTCAATCCACAACAAAAAAAATTCTACATCTGTAATCCCCAATCAACTCCATAGTACGAGCACTTCCTTAACAAAACTTTCCATCACTCTTAAGTATCATATAAAGTTTCACTCTCTAATTACTGAAAAGAGAAGATGTCATTCTTGAGTTTTGATGCTTATGCTGGAAAAAAATACTAAGCTAAAAAACTTTTAGCAAGACCATATAAAGTGGAAATAAATTTAGAAGGTATTAACTTGAACCATGATTTAGCTTTTTCCCTCAATGTAAAATGAATTACCTAAATTAAGTAAATTTTAACTTATAATTGATTTGATTCTTTATAAAGATAAAATGAAATTGAGACAAAGATTGTTGAATATGTAAAGGCAAGAAAAATAGTTAAAGCAAATGCAAAGAAAGACTGTATTATTATAGATGACTTGATTTAATGAAATTCATATTTTACAATATTAAAATAAAGCTTTTTTAAGAGTATGGTTAATTAGATTAGGAAATCAATCAAGAGAAGAAAATGGAAGAAAAGAGGGATCTCAAATTGGTCTTAAGGTATTGATTGCTTAAAATAATTTACCATGTTAAGCTAATTGACCTATTTGGTGTTCGAATGATCAATCAAAGAGGATATTTGAGCAATTCACAATAGGAACATGTTACTTTACCAACTTTTTTTAATTAGAACTATCTGGTATATAACTTCTTCTCTTATAGGATTGTTCAATTTCTAATATCTAGTTGAAACGTTACAGATAAAAATCTAATTTTTAAATATGAAATAAGAGTTAAATTAGAAGAAGAAAATGATAATTATTAAAGTTTTGACTTTTTAGAATCTTATTAAGATTGAACTACTAACATTACCCTTTATAATAATGAATTTTTAAGTACATGGAAGTTTTCAAAAGTAAGAGGTGAATTTTTTAAGCTCATGTAAGACTTTTGAAAATTTTGTAGCAATTTGAAATTCATCTATTATTTAATGACTATTTGTTTTCTTTATATTCATTTACTTAATTTGTATTATACTTGTTATTAGTTGAATTTTGGGAATTATTCATATGTTGCCTCTATTGAAATATTATTGCATAATGGCTAAAAATTTCTAGAATATAAGTGGAATATTCTATATGAGATTAGCTATATCTATTAACATTTTCCAAGGTTCATTATGTCTATCAAACTAAGTGAACTAATTAGTTTATAAATACTCATAGTACCAATCTTTAAGGTTAGTCAAGATTTAGGACATACCTTAAAGAAAATGAGGTTACCTTCCTTAATTCTTATTTCATTTAACTTATCATGCATGGTTTTAGTAAATTAGGAAGCAACCATATTAGGTTTTAAAATTACGCATTGTTTAGACTATATAGTGTTAGTATGCCTATATCATAAATGTCATTTCTTTAAAAATATTTTACATAAAAAGTTTTCATTTTTTAATCATTTCTAAAGCTTTTTCATTTTTATATTTTATATTTTTAATTTCATTCAAGCAACTTTTTCAATCATCATTACAATCAAAAAGTTTACATAAGCATTTTTATCGTATTTTTTTATTGACTAACCTCTTCCAAGTCTTTCTTTTGAAAAGATTTTGTCATTGTACATAAAATAATATTGGAGCAACATCAATCAAGATACATCAAGATCAAAGGCCTTAAGGAAGAAAGTTAAACTCTAAATTGCTTAATGGGTGAACTTATAGTTTAGAGTAAAAATAAGAAGATTCAAACTTATCAATATCTATCACAGTATATTGGCAATCATGACAAGATGCGAGAATTTTAAGATGATAAAATAAGACCAAATTTTTCTTCATCCAAAAATAGAAGGAAGATCAAGATGCACATAATTGAGATAGTATGGTAGACGAATGTGAAGAGTTATATGGACATCATATCTATACCTAAAATTGAAGAAATTAATTAAATTTCTTTTTCTTTATTTCAATTACCTTTATATTGTAAATCTTTACATTTTAACTAATAACAAAATATCATGATCAAAAGAACTAGTTTTGTAAGAAGAATAAAATGAGAATTAAGGCCAAATAAGATACCAAAGTTCTCCAGTATATTGAATTGTGTCACATTTAGCATTTAGCATTTATCATTTATCATTCATTTTTAAATGTTGAAAAGTGATAGTTTTTACTTATCATGCCTTTATCCTTTTCAAGTTTGTTATTTATTACAGTGATGAGGAAGAAATCTAAGAGAACTAATAAAAGAAACTCACAACTAATAAGGAGAAAGTCTCACGCCTAATAAGGAGAAAGTCTAAGAAAATAGAAACTTCACAATCAAAATATAGCGATGTGGATAAATTAAGGCACATAGATTTGATTTCTATTTGTTATACTATCCAATTTAAAAAAATTTAATCCTCATGACTATACATTTAATTATAATAAGTGCCTTTGTTAAAATAATTGATATATAGTTGAAAGGTTACAAGATGTTGAAAATTTCACTTTCATAATGAATTTTGTTTTAGAGATGATTATCGATTTTTTAAGTCTAAAAGAAGGTTTGTGAGAGTATAGTTATACTCTTAAGTGGGAGTATGTAGCGATATATTTGCTCATAGAGAACAATTTCATATTTTCAATTGTTGAAGATATAATAGCCCAAAAATAACAAGTATTGGATATGAAAAGGTCATAACTTAATTGTGGGAGTTAGATTAATGGAAATAGATACATAAATTGTTTACCTATTATAATCTAAGTATATAGATAATGTACTAAAAGTGTTTAGTGTTTGAGATATCCAATATTTATAAAGTATTAAAGATATTAATTATTCTATGTGTGAGTTGATATTTGATTTCAAGTTCATATGGATATCAACTTTTAAAGTAAATGATATGTAAGGTATATTTTACTCATAACAATATGTTTTGAGAATGGAAAGGTTCCAATGTAGCATTAATTGTTAATCAAGCTATAATATATTTTTTATTTAGTGAAAATGATTATTTCGATTAATAAGTTCTTTAATAAACTTAATATTTTTTATTGCATTATTGAAACAATAATTTATTATAAAACATTAGATCCATTATTCATGTGAAAAAAGCTAAGGTTTCATAAAAAAATCCAAGAATGTATTTAGTTAGTCTCACTTAGTTATAATGATAATTAAGAAGATACTTAAGAGAATGACATAATACAAGTGGAAGATTGTTGGTGTATGCTTACAGTCATTTAGTTGGTTGTAGATTTTGTGATATAATTAAATGAAGTAATTTTTTATCTTTATATATTTTGGTAATTACATTTGATGTTTTAATACTAAAGGTAAAATCCTTATAATAGTTACTTTATAATTGAAATTATGATAAGATCATAATTATGAGATTCAATTTGTATATATGTATTAGTCCTAGTTATTCGTAGTTGTAGTTTCATCAAGATGGGACATTAATGAAAAGGTAAAACTAGCACACGCTATATTTCTTTCATTTGTCGAAAGTAATTGATCTCATAAATTAAATTATGAAGATATTTAAACAAATATGTCAATGTTTATTAAAGGATAAGTTCACTAAATTAACTCGATTATGAGGATCCCAAATAGAATTATTTGTATATGGATTCCGGTTATATAATGGATCCTTAAAGTTGAGATTATTTAAGTATCTTATGTGAGACTTAATATGTTTTAATATTACTTATGACCTATTCTATTTAGGATAGCTTAATCAATAGTATTTGAATATAGTATAAACCATATATGGAGATAATTAAGTCAATAAAGGATTCCTTACTTTGAAAGTAATAAGGGAAAATGTTCCACTATTCCTAATTAGTATTGATTAAATGAAATCTTGCTAAAATGAATTGATCTTTGAATATTGAATTTAAAAGAGTAGACACTAAATAGATATTCTATGTTCAATTAGAATATTATATAATGAAATGATTAAATTATACATCATAACTATACAAGGACAAGTTGAGTCAAACTATTTGACTTTCCTAATATTTGGGTGGTTATGACATATTGCCAGATGCCAATCTTGATTTATTATTATAAATTATTCGAATTAAAGATATATTAATAGGAGTTTTAACTTATCTAATTCTAGTAATAACTTAGAATAATAATTTATATTAATTGATAACATGTTAAGAATCTAAGGATTCACATATGAAAGAGCAATTTAAAAAAGATAAATGAATTTTAATTAAGTTAGACTTAATTGTGAAGTTTAAGAAACTTCAAGAATCAAATACGAGATATTTGATTTTACTAAAATTAAATTGTAAGTATAATTAAAGTTAGAATTTAACTACAATTAACAAGTTTAATTTTAATAAGAAAGAAACTCTACTTGCTTGCTCTGTAAGTATGAGAAAGGTATAAAGGAGCTAGCACTTCTACCTTTTTCTTTGAAGTGTTCTTTTATTTTCCCCTTCTTAGTGGATATTATTACATGTTGGATACGTGAAAATTTTTGGTTAACAGTTTGAGGAAAAAATTATGCAAGAATCTAAATAAGTTACATTTCAACCCTTTTATTTATGATTCATTTTTTCTAAGTTATTCAATTAAAGAGATTTAATCGAGAAATTGTAAAATTTCCTTTTTTGATGCACCCATAATTAGATCATCGTTAGTTTCCCCGACACCTTCTACAACTGTCACACCATCCTAAAGTAGCGCCTCTAGAGAAGGCTATGATCCCATGAAATACGCCATCAAAATGTTCTTTGGTTCAATTTTGGCTTTTTTGTTGCTTATGTACCTAGATGTTATCTTTTTTCTTTAGAAGCCATCTTCTTTGAGTTAATCAAAAATCTTAAATTATAAAGCTTTTAATAATTTAACGAGGCAATTTTGAAAAGGTAAAAGTTAGAGTTAGACAAAAAAGGGTTCTACAATAAATAAACTTTTTCTTTTTCTTTGCTCTTATTAAGCATGTGTCAGATATGAGATAAGTGAAACAAAATTTTTTAAGCAAAGGATTTATATACAAAATACCTGTTAGATTCTTTTGGCTTACTATATTATAAAAGAAGAAATGATACAATGCAAATGTTATCATTCCTTTGCAAGTTAAGTGAAAATGCTTATTTTGGGAACTTAAAATATATATTCATTTTCAGACCACTCACTTAAATGGGTTTGTATATTGTAACACACATGTTTAAAAATTGATTGTGATCAAATAACAAGCGTATTAAAAACATAAAAATTTTAAATTTCATGATTGGATCTCTTCAATTTAATAACTTGAAAACAATAAATTATAAACAAAAGGTTTAATCATACTTGATTTAGATTCCTACAAAAAAATTTCTTGCGTTGTCAATCATAAGCTATCTATGTCTCTAGCCTCTAAAGGTACCTATAGAAATAGTAAAAAGAACTCAATATTTGAGAGGGAAAAGATAGGAATACTTGCTTCCTTATGCCTTTTCTCTCTTTATAGAAAAAGACACTACAAACTCTTTCTTATTAAAGTTAAAAATTCTAATTCTAATTAAGGTTTAACTTTAATTATAATTAAGATTTAATATTAATAAAATAAAATATCAAATTTTTAATTTATAAAGTTTCTCAAACTTTACAATTAAGTCTAACTTAATTCAGATTAGTTCTTATTTGTTAAATTGCTCTTTTATGTATGAACCATTAGGTTCACAATAAGTTAGTGATGATTATAAATTATAATTCTAATATGTAAATTAAAACTTTATCTTTAATTTTTTAATTGAAAATTTTATAATCGTATATCAACATTGATATCTAGCATCATATCATGGCCACCAAAATATTAAAAAAATCAAAGTAGTTTGTGTTAAATCCAATTATATTCATTATTCTAATTGGAGACAGATATAGAATTAGTGTCTACTTTTTTAAATCCAATTATATTCATTTTTGTAAATTAGTGATTCATTTATAATTTGATATTTGAAAGCACATTTTCAAATATTAATTCACTCATAGGAAATTTCTCAAATCACTATTGATAAAAAATAGCTGAATATTTTCCCTAATTACTTTATAGTGACGAATTCTTTATTAACTTACTCAACTATCTTTATATAATGCATGTTATATCTAAGTACTATCACTTGAGCTACTTTAACTAGAATAGGTCATAAGTAGCATTACAAGATAATAATTCTCACATGAGATACTTTGGTGATCTCAAGTCTAAGAGTCAATTATACAACTATTGTCATGAGGAAATATATATAGACATAAGTAATATTCCATTTGGGATCTTCATAATCGGGTCAATTTAATGAACTTATTCTCTAATTAGTGCTCATATGTTTATCTCAGTATCTTCATGGTTTAATTTATGAGATCGGTTATTGTCTTCATAAGAAAGAAATATAAATTTTGGGGAGTACTTGGTTAGTTGGTATGGGAAGAAAGGAATGAGTAAGGAATAAAAAAGATGCTTGGTAATATATAATGATTGGTTGAACAATTTTTTAGATCCCTTTTTTAGGCAATACTCCGTACCCCCCAATATAGTGAGGAACGAAAGCCACATCCATTTCTATTCCTAACACAGCGGAAGCAATTAGGTAGAGATTTTAGGTTAATCTCAGAACCAAATCTAAGCATAAAACTTATGATTTAATCAACAAGAGAAGACACTCTCTCTCCGGAAAATTTCCTGCTGAAACTTTATTAAAATAATGCTCTTTGGGCTGCCTAAAACATATGCTAACCCTCCCTTTTATATAGTATATAAGAGTCCTAATTCTAGTAGGAAAAGGATTGATTGAAATCCTTTTCTAAAGCTAACTTATTTCTTTTCTTGCTGGACAAGAAAACCTTCCTAACTAGGAAACTTAAAATAAAATAAAATAAAACAGAAACAAATCCTAATCGATATAGGAATCATAACAAATCCTTATCCTAATGGATATAACATATCCTTATGGATTCAATCCTTTATTAGTCCCCTCCACTTGAAGAGAACTCGACCTCGAGTTGTCATTAGGATAGAGCTCTTCTTCTCCATGAAAATCATAGATATCAGCAACATTAAAAGTGTTTGAAATTCCCATCTCTTCAGGCAGATCGATAACATAAGCATTGTCGTTGATTTTATGTAGTATCTCATAAGGACCATAAAATAAACATAAACAAATCCTAATGGATATAGGAATCATAGCAAATCCTTATCCTAATAGGTATATGACAACATAACATGTCCTTATGGATTTAATCCTTTATTACTATGTGCCATTCTATTGCCCTAGGATGTGAAATTAGGAAGGCAAACATAACAAAAATATATCAGAAAAGAGATGCCAAAATTTTGTTTTATGTAATATTTTAAAAGCAATTGCCCACTCTCCATCTAAAATGAAACATAGAGAGAATCTCCACTAGCAACCAATAAAGGACAGTAAAACAGGCTCATCACAGAGACACAAACAGTAATAATAGAAATGAAGAAAGTGAGATTTTCATTTGACTGCAAGGCCTACCTTGCAAACTTTGATCTAGATCACGCAACAACGCATACTTCTTCTGTAGAATATTTGGCAACGATTCCAAATCTGTAATGGCCAAACAAAATTAAACTTATGAAGAGGTTAGAAAACAAAAAAGAACAAGAATAAACTTGTCTCTATGTTTATTTATTACAAGGATAATGCCTCGATTGATGTGTGATATTTGTATCTCCAAATAAAGATCTCAAATTCAATGAGATGGAAATATGGAGCAAAAGATCACCAAAGAAAACAAATATTTGAAAAAAAATGTATCATCAATCACTTCAGGATGTGAACTTATTCTTTCCTCAAGAGGCCAATGTTGAAATCCTAAAATTTTCTTCTCAGCCTTTTGACTAGTTTCAACCTAATGTATTTCTAGATCGAATAATAACCCGTACCAAAATTGAACACTAAGAATGAATGCTTATGTGATTACTATCACAAGTAAGTAAATAAAATCGCATGTCTTACCCTAAAGAAAAAAATTTCATAATGCATTCTAAACAAGCAAAGGGCATCAAGTCAAGGCACAAGAACAATAACAATTACATATTTCATTCAGAATCGTTCTAGTGATATGGAAACACGTTGCCTTTGATTAACATAAAGATGAAATGAGTTCAATCACATCCTCTCACCAACCACCGTTCCAACGAAGGAAGGATAGAAACAGAAGAAACGATTGACCCAGGTGAAATTATAATACTAAAAAATCGAGGGCTTAATTAGAAATAAATAAATTTTAAGGGCCTAAGACTATAAAATCACAATGAAACTCCTCATTTAAGATAAACGTACAAGTGAAATTAACTGGAGTCAATCAGACTGCTATCTCTTCTGAATAAAAAACAGCGACGAAATTTGAACTTAACGAAAAAGAGGGGGAGATAGAGAGAGATTACTGGCTTTAAATTCATCAAGGAAGGACATACTGGGGAAGGAGGAAGTTCCAGGCCCAGAATTGAACCCCCAAAGTAATTAGGGTTTGGTTATTTGTTCGTCACTTTGGCGATTTTCTTTGCTTTTCATCACCAGTGGTTTCGCATCGTAGATGACGTAATCGACGTTCCGTTTCGGGTGACTCTCACCGTCTCACGTGTTGGCCCCTCGGAGGCTATGGCGTGGATTTATATGACGGGTTGTGTGCTGTTAAGATTTTGAGCCAACCATAGCCGACTCATAATTTGATTCCATCAACGATTAGTCGACATAAGATTGATATATAAAAGATACTACAGTATTTAATATTAAATATTTATGTCCAAAATAACTTTTAAAAGTATAATTTTAAAAAATTATAAAAACATAACTATTATATTTTAGTTTTTTAATAGTTTTATAAAAATTTGTGCTTATATTCCAACAGTTAAAATTAAATAAATTAAAACATATTTACTTACGTTTAAAACAAAAAATAATTATTTAAATTAATGTTTGAAACTAAACTGAAAAATATAGTATTTAATGTCCATAAAACTTATTTTTAATTATATGAAAATATAATCTTTTAATAAAATTAGTCTTATTTTATAAATAACACTAAAAAAGGATTTTTAATAATTTTATCTATTTAAATTAACATTAAAATAAATTTTAGACATAATAACTATTTGCGTAAACATTGTTATTTTAAAAATATTAAAATATTTTTTAAATTTAATGATTTAATTCTTCTTAATAACAAAATTTAATCCAAATATTAATAAGTACAATGAATGCAACTTAAATACCAAATTCAATGATACTTATTTTATTTATTTAAAAATAGGATAATTTTTAAAATAATGAAACTAATATAAGGAATAAAATTTTATTACAGAAAATTCCAATTTGATTTAATTTTTGAATAAATCAGAGTATTTTTTTAACTTCTAGTAAATTGAATTCATATAAACTTATCCATCTATATCTGTTGGACACCGAACTTTTCTTGAAATTTTGAAGTGTAAATTGACATTAAATGAGGAATTTGTGGTGAATCATTCATGTGCAAAGA
>JANITX010000009.1:65165815-65179903 GCA_027564395.1 Erythroxylum ulei | reverse complement strand
TGCTACCGACTGATGTAGTACGCCACCCTCGCGGGGCACGGACTCGGATATCACCAACGATATTGGGTTCGGGTCACTCGGGAGTGGGGTGCTACATTAATTTTGTAGACACCAATATCATTTTTATCTCTTCACTAACATTTCTCAATTCAAAAATTCTATCCACAGTATGCAGCCACTCAAGAAAGATATCTGGATTCATTTTACCTTCAACTTCTGGAATTTCCACCTTGAAATTGTAAACATCATCTTGTTGCTTTTGAGGATGTCTAGCAACAATCTGACCACGGCTTGGACCACCTCTCCTACCATATCCTCTTTGTCTCCCTCACTGCTCATATTGATCACCATAATCTTCCTCATAATCATCCTCCTCCGGGTCTCCATCATCTTCATCAATTGGCAAGTCGTTGCTAGAAGAAGGACTATGGGCACGTCCTCTACGAGGCTGAAAAGCAAACTTTTTGGCTTTCAAGGTTTAGTTTTCAAGTCGAAGTGTTTCTAATTGGTGTAACACCTCTTCTTGGGTTAATGGTGAATGTTTTGTCTATCTTGTGGCATGATGGGAAGGGGTTGAAAAACTGGTCTCTGATACCACTTAATAGGGGGATTGATGAGTTTAGGATTGATTTTTTTTAGGTTGGGAAAAAGGTAGGGTAAAGGTTATGGCAAGTTGAACAGGTTTGACAAACGCGTGGATTTTGGGATCGATTTCTAGGAAAAAAACTAGATAGAATTGGCTGGCAAGTCCTTCACGAATTTTGTAGGATTTTTTATAAGCTTTCCATTGATATAAGATACGAACTGATTGGATAAGTGGTCGCTGGGTTGTGATTAAAATAGTATCAGAAGGTCAGATTCAGACGCTGCTTGAAAATGGTTGAGGAAGATGAAAGTTTTTGGAGAAACTCATAAACCCATATTTTGATAGTTTAGGAATACTAATAACCCTAGAAACTCACAACAAATTAGAGCTCGAAAGTCACGATTTTATTTTTGTGATATATCTAAAAATCCAAAACAAGAACAAACGGACCTATATATGGAAAGTTGATAAGAGTTTGGGAAGCCAAATTGAAATTGGCAACTCACAAATCCTTGGCATTCCAAAACAGATCATAAACATAATTAACATTCCTTAAATAGTCTTTAAATAGAATAGCAAATAAAAAAAAGAGAAAAATGGCAACTTTAAATGAAAATAAAAATAGAAAGTAGTAAATATAGTCTGAAAATTGTTTAAGTGAATTTCTAGACTTTTTATCCAATGAGACAACATCTAAGCTTAGTTTTGGACTTCTCCATGGGCTGGACGAGCATGTTTAATTGGGCTAGTTCATTGGCTACTTCTTCTTCAAGTGTGAGTAAGGCTTTTACAAGACCAAAAGGCTTGACATGGACATGAACTTGCATGATAAAACCCAAATCAATGTAGTCTTCAAATTCTTCTTCTTTGGTTGGCTGGTTCACTTGATCTTCACTAAATCCCATGCTAGCTAAATCTTAAAAGGCCTTAGTTCATGGCCCTATATCATTCTTGATGGTGGGATTGATTTGTTTTTAGGTTGGGAAAAAGGTAGGGTAAAGGTTATGGTAAGTTGAATAGGTTTGACAAACGCCTAGATTTTGGGATCGATTTTTGGGAAATAACTAGACAGAATTGGCTAGCAAGTCCTTGATGATGTTTGTAGGATATTCCGTAAGCTTTCCAGTGATATAAGATACGAACTGATTGGATAAGTGGTCACTAAGTTATGATCAAAACAGTATCAGAAGGTCAGATTCGGACGCTGCTTGAAAATGGTTGAGGAAGATAAAAGTTTTTGGAGAAACTCACCAACCCAGACTTTGATAGTTTAGAAATACTAACAACCCTAGAAACTCACAGCAAATTGGAGCTAGAAAGTCATGATTTTATTGCTGTGATATATCTGAAAATCCAAAATAAGAACAAACGGAACTATACATGGAAAGTTGATAAGAATTTGGGAAGCCACATTGAAATCGACAACTCACAAATCCTTGGCATTCCAAAACAGTTCATAAACATAATTAACATTCCTTAAATAGTCTTTAAATAGAATAGAAAATTAAAAAAATGAAAAATGGCAACTTTAAATGAAAATAAAAACAAAAAGTACTAAATATAGTCTGAAAATTGTTTAAGTGAATTTTCAGACTTTTTATCCAATGAGATAACATCCAAGCTCAGTTTTGGACTTCTCCATGGGCTGGACGAGCATGTTAAATTCGGCTGGTTCGTTGGTTGCATCTTCTTCAAGTGTGAGTAAGGCTTTTACAAGACCAAATGGTTTGACATGGACATAAACTTGCATGACAAAACCCAAATCAATGTACTCTTCAAATTCTTCTTCTTTGGTCAGTTGGTTCACTTGATCTTCACTGAATCCCATGCTTGCTCAATCTTCAAGGGTCTTAGTTGATGCCCTCCATCACCTTATCTTGCAGTCATTAATGACAATTGGAAAAGGCAACTTTACTCTCCGTTTCTTTGTAGTTAGAGCATTTTTGAATCCTAGTATCTATTTCAAACCAAGTTTTACAAAGAAAGTTGAAGTTAATAGGGAAATGCTATTAACTATTGCAACAGTTCTTGCCCATGATACAATGCACGATCTCTTGAGCTCACAAATGGAGCTTTATAAATTGTCTTCTTGGGATTTTGGGATGTCAATTGTTATTCGACAAAGACCAAAACTTGCTTCAGGTATGAGCTTTTTCCCTTTTCTTGCTTGTTAAAAATTAATTATTACTTGAATTTATTTATAACTCTACTTTTATTATCTTACAACTTACATTTTCTTGGTGGGATGAATTTGGAACTAGTCTTCCAGAATTGCAAAGGTTCACAATTTGAATTTTAAGTCAACATATGAGTGCAACAAGCCGTGAAAGAAATTAGAGCGCATTTGAATTCGTACATTCCAAGAAGAGAATTGATCGGAGCTCAAGAAATTAAATGACTTGGTCTTTGTTCGTTACAATTTAAAGCTTTAGGAAAAATATGTTATTATAATTATTAATTTAGATATAATTCCTTATAATTTTTAATAATTAAATTTTATTGTTTATAATTCGTAACAATTTAAAGCATTGATGATATTGATCTTTTGAAGGATTGAGTTTTTTATGAACTAGGTTTGGTAGATATGAGCAACTTAGAAGATAATTTCGGATGAGAAAGTCTTAACATGTCATTTGGTGCACTCAATTTGAATGATGATGATGATGAGGTTCATCTCAATGATAAGGATTTTGTACCAAATAATAATTGAGGTCGGTGCAATATAGCGGGTACCTCCTAAATGATTAAATGAAATTTCAGGTTTTTGTTTCTTCTCTTCTTTTAATTTTACTTATATTTGATGTAAATATAAAATTCTATATATGCAATATAATTATAAATGTTTTTGTGTTAGGTTTCACTTCTTCTTGATTATTTCCTCATCACGAACTCTTATTGTAAATTGTAATAGTTAGAGAATTAAGGATATTTATTATTCTTTTTATCTGATGACTTGATGTTTTGAAGTAATTATTATTTATTATATGATAAAGTTGTAACATTTAAATACTTTGTATTATTCTTAATTTTATATTTGTATGATGATTGTCTTTTTTCATATTAATTGTGGTTATTATTTATATGTGAAATATCTGAAAATTATTGTTAATAAAAGTAAATAAATTGTTGTTATTTTAAATTTTTATTATTGTAATTTTTGGCAACAGAGTTGATGTAAAATTGTCAACTATAAAATACAATATACTAATAGACTATTTTGTAATTTTTAAAAAAATTCAAGGACTATTTTATAAAATTAAAAAATTATCCGAAACGATACCCGATATTGACTAATACTTATACAATATCATACTAGAACTTAATCGAGTACCAAATTAGGTATGGTATTCATAACATTGGTATTTATATGTACTAAACTTGACATTCATAAAAGGATTGGGAAATTTAACGTAATTTTGCGACTCTGCCAACAATAATTATGAGGATCATGATCCATGTCAAAGCTGTTGAGTGGCGCTATAATATCAAGTCAAAAGTATATAATTTAGTGTGTATGCGTTGAGCTTGTGAAATAAGACAGGATCGTGTAGAGTATAAATCAATATTAGCCTTTTATAAAGTTGTATACAATAAAAGTTAAAGTTAAAATTAAATAATATTATAATATACTAATTTCATTTTTGTTTATATTTTGACAATCAATTTATGTTTATAATTTTTTTTAATATTTCATTTATACAGCTAAAATCAGTTTTATATGTGTAATAATTTTATTAGTCGAAATAGTGATATCCAAATTTACCTTAATATTTAAATTGAAATTCTAACATTACATAGTTTTTTATTGGATCGGTGAGACCCGTTGAAATCACTTGAATCTGGTCCTATGGATTATTCCATTATTTTTTTCTAATTAATTTTATAAAGCAAAATATCAAATAAATATTTTAATTTTAATTTTAATTTTAATTTTTGAATCGAATTTGCTTGTTCTAAGCTTAAGGTAATGTAATCAATATTCGCGAAGATATTATCTTAACAGTGGCGCAGTGCGCACCCATATATAAAATATCATCTCTTATTACCGTCAGCCAATCGATTCAGCCTTTTGTCTTGTTTTCCCTCAGTCCCTCCTCCCTCTCTTCCTAGGGTTTCTATCTTCTAAAGACTAAATAATGGCAGACGACGCTCACTACCCAGCCACCGACATTACAGCTACCACCATCGCCTCCAACAAACGCAAGTATGATGACCAGGCCCTTCCTCCTCCTCCTCCGCCGCCTTCATCCGCTCGCCGTCCAACCGGATTCTCTTCGCCTCCGGACCCTCCTCCTTCCTACAACAACGTACCTCCCCCGGTCGATGAGATCCAGATGGCTAAGCAGAAAGCCCAGGAGATAGCTGCTCGCCTCTTGAGCGATGCTGCAGGTGGTGGTGCTGGTGTTGGTGTCGCCGCAGATGTTAAGCGCCCTAGATTTGAGAACGGCGCAACCGGCTTTGATTCCACCGATAAAGGTCCTTACTTTCAGTTTCAGTCGACTGTCGCGTTTCTTTTTCTCTGATTTATGTCTGTACACACATGCAGATACATATATATGTAATACTGTCTTATGCTTGCGCTTTCTTGCCTTTGCTGCTTAGCTGTTTCTTGCTATTTTGTCTTTGTAATTTTCTTTGTGATATTTTGTTTTGATTTTGTTTTGTTCTCTTTCACTTTTGTAGATTTTTTGTTGTTGCTGGTTATTTTCTTCAATTCCAGCAACTTCTGTTACCATTAAATAACGAGCTGTTTGTTGTTCCAGGGATCTTTGTGGTATCTAGGAGAGATGAGAATTTTTGTCGAATTTTATTTGGTCCTGTCTAGGTTATCTTTTATTGTTTGTTGGTGGTTGTAGCTATATGTTGAGTACACTTTCTGTTCATAAGGTGTTTGTGTTGTGTTTTAAATGAAAGAAAAATATTAACGAATGTGTTAATGCAGATTCCAAGCCATCTATGTTTTTGAACTCAGCTCCTTCAGCAATTCCTGTTTCATATGGATCATACATGGGTGGCACTAGCAAAAAGATAGATATTCCAAATGGTCGGGTCGGTGTTATAATTGGTAAAGGTGGAGAGACTATCAAATATCTTCAGCTTCAGTCTGGTGCAAAGATTCAGGTCACCAGAGATATGGATGCAGATCCTAACTCACCAACTAGGATGGTAGAGCTTATGGGCACTCCTGAGCAAATTGCAAAGGCAGAGCAGTTGATAAATGAGGTTCTTGCAGAGGTAGGAAGAAGTTGCTTGGAAGTTCAATTTATAAACTTTATATGTTCTTTGGAAGTTCAATTAATACATAACATCAGCGCTGGTGTATTTATCAAACAACACACTTGATATGCTTCATGTACGTGGAACAGCTCCATTGCATAAGGATGCTGATATTTGCTATATTCTTTGTCATGGTTCTAGTTTCATTGTGTTAATGAAGTACTTTTCCTGAAGTAAAACTGCATATTTACAGCTTCCCATTAATGTCAAATTTTTGCTCCAGGCTGATGCAGGGGGTTCTGGAACTGTTTCACGGAGGTTTACAGGACAAGGTAGTGCTGACCATTTCGTGATTAAAATCCCCAACAACAAGGTATGTACATTGTTCATTTAGTAGAAACTTGACATATTTCCTAGTTCATGATATTTCCTGATTGGCACCATTCCAGGTTGGTCTAGTGATTGGTAAAGGAGGTGAAACCATTAAGAACATGCAAGCTAGGACTGGAGCTCGTATTCAGGTTGGTTTCTGACTCTTAAGTGGCGTCTTTACTTCATTACTGACCCTTTTTGTTATGCTTTTGTTTGGTGGTTATCTAAACTTGTTGGAAATTGCATTTTGTACTCTGTAGGTTTATAACTAACAATTCTATATTTACCATGCATTAATAATGACTTTCCTCTTTTACCCTTACGTTGGGTTATTTTTACTCACTTCTGAAATTTGCAGGTTATACCATTGCATTTGCCCCCAGGTGATACATCTACTGAGAGATCAGTTCACATAGATGGGACAAATGATCAGATTGAAGCTGCAAAAGAGTTGGTTAATGAAGTCATCAGTGAGGTACATTTGAACTTTTGTTTATTTGCAGACTTGGACTGATAGAACTTGCTAAGTGGTTGTGTTCCTTGATGTGTTTAGATCTTAATTAGTGATTTTTGAGGTTTATTGTTGCTGATTGGTAAAACAAGAATGCCTTTGCATTTCAACTACCAGGATACTACTGTTTCATTTTGGCAATATTATTATTTTCTGGAATTATATAGTCATATTTGTTGTTGTTGATCTATTATAGTAAATCTTTCTTGCATTGATATATTGTCCTGATTTTTGTGATTTGCTGGTTGATTCCTCATTTTACATAAAGATATGCCCTTAAGAAAACCATCTGAATAACCAACTTGTGCAGTAAGATCTGTTTTGGATTGTAAATTTGTTAGACTTGTTTCCTGTATTTTCATTGCATTCTAGGTCAGCTTCTACTAAGGCATGTGTTAGCTTTTTGTTTTGCATGTTTTCTAGTGATTTTGTTCTATCTACTTGTGTTTATATTTGAATCTCTTTGTTTAACTAGCTCTTTCACTTTTGGTTATTGATGTAGAATATATTTTACCCTCCTCTATTTACCTTTAGAAATTGATTTTATGGATCCACAATTGTTCCTCTTAATTTTCCCTTAAGCATTATTCGTTAAGACTATAATTGTGACAAGTACTATCTGGATCTTTACGCATAGAACAGTTGTTCAATATTAATATTAGATTGTGGTAACTTCTACGAATCATAAAGTTGCATATATAGCTTTCCTTTTGATCTTATGGAATTTACAGCATAGCTGTTTGAGAATATCCTGTGCTGAGATGTGGGAGAAGAGCAGAGGCTATGGGTCTAAGTTGCCGTCTTTGTTGGACGTTGCTGAGCTAGTTTGGTATTATGCTAGTAGATAGTTTTGAATTAGGAGATGATTGGTACTATATGTTACCTAGTCTTTTCATATGGACTTTTGATTGACCTGAGCTTATACATGTAGTGTAAATAACAATTGTCTTTTATTTGTAAACAACATCATGCCTTATTTAGATTAGCTATATAATTTATCATTTTATCGCGGAAGATGAATGCACTTGTAGGGACTGCAGAGTGAATTATGGAAGTTCAAGGTATCAAGCTTTAATTGAGAGCATTTGTTACCGTTATCAAGTTGACATTACTATCTGAGTTTGATATATAGCTGGAGCCAATTTTCATTTTATCATTAGGATGATGAGAATAGACATTGCAAGCTCTATCTCTACCCAATTGTATGGTGGTTTTAGGTTCTACTCCCAAGTGAAGAGATATTGGATTCCATCATGTGATTATTGATTCTCTCATATCGCTGATGTTTCTATTGGGAATTATTGTAGGGTTAGTGTTTTTGGACTTATAACATGGGTCCCAATAGGGTTGCTATCCCCCTCAGCATTGCCTGGTATGGATCTAAAACCTATTTTGATATCTAATGACTGATTTTGGGAGCGGAAGTTGCAAATTAACATAGAATGGGAAGTGTTTTAGCTCTGATTACTCTTATGGGATGACGGCCTTGGTGTTGGTACAATTTTTCAACAAGGTTTCTTCTATTGTACTTGTTAATTGCTTTTCCTAATGCTAATAATATGCTGTCACCTTATTTTAGTTGAAATATTGACACTACTGTTATGCATTGAACTATCCCCTTGTGTTCTTTATACGGAGCCCGTATTGAACTCTGTGGCTTAGTTATTTGAGGATTTCGATCTCAGTTCCTATACCAGTGTTGGTTTCCAGACTGTCAGTTATTAAGATGTTGAGCTTAGAGCCCCTTAATCTCGTTTTGATTCTTGTTTCTTTCGAGTAAACTTTTTGGTCTGGTATTACAAAATAATGTTGCAGGGATCTTCGCCTTTTTTCTGCTTCTCTTTTTCCTTTCTGTTCCTTCATGGTTGCTCATAATAGTGAACGGATTGCAAATTTATGTTAATATTCTTCATTCAGGATTTCTCAAGTTAGGTGTTTCCTTATATTAGATATTATACCCCATTAGTTGACTTGTTGTATTTCACATTCTACCAAGCTATTTTATGTTATGCTAGTTCTGTAATTATTATGGGAACATGTAAGTTAGTTATTTAGTGGGCATGTCATACATTGGGGTTTTTGGAGATATAAATCTGCAATAATGCTTTGAGTATTGATTTGATACCTCTGTTAGCTACAGTTCATGAAGTGGATGCTAGTGAAAATTTGTTCAATGTACATGCCACAGTGAATTCACACCCCATTGCCATAAGAACCAACATCAAGATTTTTGGCAATGGTGCCTGTTCATACTTTTTTTCTTTTATAGTAAAGCTGGTATAGTATCTTCTTGTTTTTGTACCCATTCACTTCTAGTAGGGAGAGGATGGGCTTCTGCTGGAGTAATTCAATTTTTTCATCAACCAAGTACGGTATGTTGGCATTCATACACCCTTTGATACAATGTGGATTTGATTGATCCCTACATCAGACTTATCTTTTCTACTGGTGCTGTTTTATTCCAGATTTTATTGTGTGCTTTTTGTTTTATCAGTACGGTTACTTTTGTCTGTATATCCTGTGTTTTACCACATTCTGGAAATGATGGGATCTTAAAATTATCCTTGATTATTTGGACCGACAAATTCGTGCAGAATCGTCCAAGGAATCAATCAATGGCTGGAGGATATCCCCAGCAAGGGTATCAAACACGGCCACCTACAAACTGGGGTCCTCCTGGAGCTCCCCCCATGCAACAACCTGGTTATGGGTACATGCAGCCTGGAGGATATCCTGGTCCATCCCCACAGTATGGTATGTCTCAACCACCTTATGGAGGCTATCCTTCACAGGCAACATCTGGTGGATACCCTTCCAACTGGGATCAGTCTACTGGCTCGGTTGGTCAGCAGTCAAGTCAGGGTTATGACTACTATAATCAGCCACCTTCATCACAGCAACAACCAACTACTGGTGGTTCTGCAGCTCCTGATAATTCTGGCTACAATTATGGCCAGCCACCGGCTTCTGGCTATAACCAACAGGGGCAAGGCTATGCCCATGATGGCTATGGTGGATATCCTCAGTCAGGTTATGGTCAGCCACCACCATATGATCAACAGCAAAGCTATAGTTCAGCATCCAACTACAGCAGTGTGACCAACCCAAGTCAAGAAGGACATGCTTCCTCTTATGGTGCTCAAGGAGACACAACCCAGACACCAGCTCAGCCCTCAACAATGGGTCAGCAGGGTTATAATGTCAGTCAACAACCTGGTACAAATGCGGCAAGTTATCCTCCTCAGGGATCTCAGCCAGGTTATGGCGTGCCCCCAGCTTCCCAAACTGGCTATGGGAGCCAGCCACCAGTTCAGCCTAGTTATGGATCTGGCTATGGACCTCCTCAAGGGCAGAAACCTCTTGCTAACCCTGCAGTTTATGGGCAGACCCAGCAGTCACCTAGCAGTGCTGGAGGATATGGCCAGCCTGCTCCTGTTCAGCCTGGGTATCCACACTCTCAGCCACCTCCTTCGGGATATAGTCAACCAGATTCTGTCCCTCCACGTGCTCCTTCTGGTTATGGTGTAACAGCTTCTCAATCTGGGTATGGTCAACCTTATGGTCCGCCGCCAGTTGGTCAACCAGGTTATGGACAGGGACCACCTGCTTACAACACTTCTTACAGCGGTGGTTACTCGCAGCCTGCTGCTTACCCTGCAGATGGAAATGCTACCAACAGTGCCCGTGGAACTTATGATGCACCTCCATCATCACAATCTGCTCAGCAGAGTGGAGTTGCAAAAGCATCGCCAAAGAATTAAGGATATATGTGCTATTTGGCTTTGGACGAGTAACATTGTGGCACCTTAGTTCGTTGTTTTATCTACCCATTGCCATGGGGTCTGTGTTTCTCTATTTTTGCTTTATTTCAGTTTTAGCTGTTCAGGTTTTGTACTCTTAGGTTTTATTTGACCTTTCTCAGATTAAAACTAGTGTTTTCTCTTCTTGTGGCCACTATCTTGAGATTAATGGACCATGGTACTTATGATTGGAGATTGTTTGAGTTTTCGGAGTAGTTTCATTGGTGGCTAGAGATCAATGCTTTGATGAGAGATTAATCATTTCCCTAGCAGTTAATAGTAACATTAATCGGAAGAAGATTAAAATGATAACTATGTTTTATAAGAAGTGGACTTATGAGTCAGTGCGAGTTGCTCAAATAGCCCTGTTTGTTGAATTTATTTATTTTTTCTTTGATTGATTTATGTTTCGGATCTGATGGTAAAAAGGTATTCCCTTCGATTCATAATAAGTGTCATTTTAGAGGGATTTTAATTATTCAAAATAAGTGTCGTTTGTGACTTTATGCATATTTATAATTTTGCTTTCAAAATTAACTTTTAATTTCTCTCACATATTAATTAAACAGATTATATTTTTAAGAAAAATTAAAAAGTAATTAATAAGGGTATATTAGATATTTTATTAACTTTCTTAATAAATGTGCATTCCTCTAAAACGACACTTATTATGAATCGGAGGAAGTATAAAGTATGCAGTCAGACTCATAAGAGACTATCTTATTATTTCTTGTTTCTACATACGTAAACCAAGCTCGACTCAACCTGATTGAAACTGAAGTTATGTTGTGTCAGATTAAGTCAGAGTCAAGAATTGTTAATAGATCGGGTTGGGTTAAATCGATCAACTCGATATATATAGGCCAACTTGGCATTATATGCCGCCTTTTTTTTTTTGGGTTAGCGTACAATTGTTTGTAGTTGAGGTACAGTATTTTGAATTTCGTATCGATACAGCTAGTATTGGTTAAATACTGGTACTTCCTCAATATCGTATTAAATTTAAATACATGATTTTACCAAAAAATTTTGTGTATTGAAATATTTTAAAAATGTTTTATTAAATTTTAAATTGAAAAATAAATTTAAAAATTGAAATCTTATTTTATATTAATTTAATAAATAAAATTATTGAGTCAAATTAATATTATATTTTTTTGAAATATTTACTCAATAATTTCCCATGACCTTAAAGGAGGGGAACAAATAAAAAACGTGTGTGACAAGTGTTACGTTCTGCATGTTTTGAAGCCCACAAAATAAGGTTTGGCTCAAAGAGAATGCTAGAGTATGTTGGAATCTTATGAAAGACTTTGGAAGCTTTTAGAACATAGTAGAAGCGTATGGAGACTCTGGAAACTTCTAGAATATGGTAGAAGTTTATGGAAGACCCCGCAATCTTCTGGAGCATGGTAGAAGACTATGCAAGCTTATGGATTGGAAGTTTATAGAAGCTCGTAGAATGTTGTGGATAGGGATACATTAGTGTAGAGAATTTTTCATTAGATCAAATAGATCTTAACCGTCCATTCTAAGTAGGAATTAGTATCTATACCCTTTGGGGGTTGCCTCATTTGTAACTTATGGAAGATCATAGAGAGCACCATAAGCATTATAGCATTCTTGACAGCGTTCTTTAATATAAGTGTTCTTACATTCTCCCACATTCCTTCTTCTCTTTAGCAAAGTGTTTCGTGTAGAAGGCTGACTTGAAAATGAAAGCATACTCAAGTGTAGAACGAGCGTTGGTGAAAGTCCAAGCCCCTTTACAAGTAGTATCAAAGCATTGTTAGAAATCCTTTGAGTATCATTGAGATGGTTGGCTCGAGCGAAGAAACCACCCATGAAGGAAGAGAGATTGAGAGGGTTCCTCTTACCAATAAGGGAAAGAGAGATAAGCCTACTACAAGGGACGCCATGATTGAAGTAATGGCTAGGCTCTCTAAGTTGGAGATCACCATAGGGTAAGATTGGGAGAGAATCAATGATTGAGACTAAAGAGTAGAGGAGCTGGAGAAAGAGCAATCTCTACTTCGAGAAGAGATGAATGGAACTGTCAATATTGTTACCTTGGATGTTTCAGAAACAGTGAGTTCCTTGGAAACTTCTCTTGTTGTTAAAATTATTATACTTGAAGAAGCACTTGCTAGTTTGACTGTCGATTTGAAGGAAGTAAAAGGAGATTGGAGCTTGTGTAAGATGGCATTGACATAAGGTGTTGTGGCACTTGTTGCTTCCACCACTTCTGCCAAAGTAAAGGCCCCAAAACCTAAGGCCTTTCGAGGAGCAAGGGATGCAAAAGCCATCGACAATTTCCTTTGGAGTATACAACAACACTTTAAAGTATTTGGCATTACAGACTATACTAACATGATTGATAATGCTTCCCTTTACCTTGTAGACACGACTATGGTGTGGTGGAGGAGAAGGTATAACGATATCGAGAAGGTGACCTGCACCATGAACACATGGGATAACTTCAAGAAGGAGTTGAAAAGGCAGTTTTACCCCGAGAGGTATTGCTGGAAATTCCCAATTATCCGAACAAAGAAGCATTCTTTGCCTTCTGCGATGGTTTATAACCGTGGGCTAAGACGGAGTTAGAGAGGCGAGGTGTGCAAGACCTTGCAAATGCCATCGCTATAGCCGAATCCCTTTATGAAGTAAGAAGAGATGTCCACCACTCCAAATCCCAAAAAAGTGATAAGGGCAAGGGTAGGGGAGAGAAGAAGCAAGGAAAAGAAGGAGCTTTAAAGAGTGGCAAGCCGAAAAAAGGTTCAAGCAAGGGTCACAAGGAAGAAAATGGTGAAGAGTGTTCTTTAATGAAGTGCTACCTTTAAGACGAACCTCATCAAATTAGAGATTGTCCAAAGAAGAGCAAACTTGCATCACTTGAAGAGAAAACCTCAAAGTCGGCAGAAGGAAGATGTGGGTTCTTATAATTCCTTCATGCCATCAACGCCAAAGTGGGGATGCCAAAAATTAAGAAGAAGGGACGATTTTTTTGTAGATGCTAATTAGAGAATTTTATGATCAATTTGATAATAAAACGGTTACGAAATATTTTCATAATTCAATTCGGTTAGTTGGTGAATTAAATTCATTAAAGGACAATTTGGTCTTTCTGTGTGCAACGATGTGAGTCACACCTAATGACCAATTAAAGGCTTTCTTAAGAGTTAAGCATTATCAATTAAATAGATGGTGAGTCATTAGAGACAACCAATAGGAGAGTGACATGTGTAAAGCATTAAAGAGTATAAAACGCAAGAATTAAGACATAAGTTGATTCATTAGGTGAGTAGTCACGAGAGAGCATTGTTAAATAGCCCAAACACAAAAAGAAAATAAGAGAGAAGCAAGGAGTCACGACGGCCATTGTTGGAGAAAAGAAGGAAGAGAGAAAGAAAAAAGAAAAGAAAAGAAAAAGAAGAAGAGGGAGCTTCAGTTATGACATGGAGAAGAAATCCAAAGAATTTGTCATGCTCTTCTACCTCCAATCAAGCATCCAACATGATCCCATAGTGCAACATCCCACTACCATAAAGCAAATACCCGAATACCCTGAGGGCATCCAAGTACATACCTCATGATAATGGTAT
>JANITX010000009.1:64976216-64993906 GCA_027564395.1 Erythroxylum ulei | reverse complement strand
TTTTGGATTATGATGTATTGTGGCTCGAAATGCCCATTAAAGCTTTGTAAAACTCTTATCTTTTGATATTAATGAAATATGTTGGCGTTTTGTCCATGACTTTCCAAGTCTTTTCATTGCATTTCCCAGCAATTCATAGGTGTAGAAATTGTGTTCTAACTTTAAGGGAAAAACTGCATTAATTCAGGTTGAATTAGACAAAGTCGTCTACTTATAATTTGTAGCTTGTCTTTCTAACTTTCCAACGGTATAAAAAATGAAATTTTTGAATGTCGGAGTTAAGAGATATGACCATTATAAGTTGGCAATGCTATATAGGATGTATATCAGGATAGCCATAGTAAATGATGATATGTAACTGAATATGATGAATCAAATGAGTTGAGATTTGAGAGTTTTATGAGATCAACTTGGTGGTTGAATTGTTAAGAAGTGATATTGCATTATAAATGGTTAATTCGGAAAGATTCTGAGTGAAAGTGATGTTAGAATGGATGCAGAACCATTGGAAAGGCTTTGGAGGGGCTTAAGTATCACTTTCAGAAATTCACATTTTTGTAAATGGCAGAATCTCTCTTTGGGGTCTTCACAAAAGTTGTAGATCACAAAGTACTCTTTGAAACCATACTAAGATGACCTTAGTTCGATGTTTCTCGAGAACATTATTCCAATTGTCCCAAAATAGGTACAATGAGATTGAGAATAAAACCATGTTTGATTCTTTTTGCCATAACTTCATCATCCGACCTTCAAATGAAGTGATTCGTGAACCAATAGATTCCTAACACATATTCTTATCTCTCCATAAAAATTGGTAGCCTTTGGTATTGATTTGAAAAAGATTGATGGAAAGAAAGTGAGGAAAGTGGTTAGAAGAGCATGAGTTGGTTATGAACATAGGATTTTTGGGATGTTATGAGAATGAACTGATGATGGCTAATGAGGGTTCATGGAAATAACCCTATAGGGTAATACACTCACAGTTTATGACTCCAGATGTTGGGCTCCAGAAATGGGTTCTAATAGGCTAATTCTAAAGAACCTCGGAACCATAAAGCTTCCAAACACATTGAGAGAAAGTATCATCTCATAAGGGAGATAAAACAACGTGATGAGGTGAAAGTGGTAAAGATTCCCACAAAGCAAAACCTTGATGATCTATTTATGAAGAGGCTGTCTCAAAAGGGTTTTGAGAGTCACATATCAGGGATATGTCAAACTTACTTTAGGGAAAGTGGGAGATTGTTGGAGTTATGTAAATATAGTTCCTTTGAAAGAAAGTGTATTTACATATAACTTAATTTTATTCCAGTTACTCTTGTAATGAACATATTTATTATTAATAAAACAAAAGAGTTTGGTTTTATTTATATGAGCAAATATATATCTAGTCATAAGGTACCAAGATTCTTCTGTAAGAAATATACATAGACATGTATATGGGAAACATGTATATTATTAGAATCTAAATTAGTTGATTCACAGTTGAATAATCAAGTTGGTCGCTTGATTATAGTTTAAACTGTAGTGTTGCGATTTATTTCCATGTAAGTGAAGGAGATTACTTTAAGGAAATGATGAGTTTCATATCATGATAGTAGTTGATTATCGATAATTGCACTATTAAATGAATCTGAAATCACGTATGTTTTTAAATAATAAAGTAGGTCGTTCCTTTAATCTTAAAACATACACCTTAGCATTCTTTTATTATGAATCACAATCTTGATGAGTGGTGAACTCATACGTGTTTCATTGATCAGAATGAATTTTTACATAGTATTAATCTAGTATCTGTATGTTGAAATTATTAATTGAAACATGGATCATGGAACATTCACTCAAATAAAGAGTTTATAGTGATATCATCACTTCTAGATGTTTTACAGAGATTCGTGTTTAAACTAGCGTCGGTAGTTTGATGGACTAGCTACCTATCAAGTCTTAACACCAAGATGAGATCTTGTGTATTAATCACCATATAAAGTAAAATGGGAGATCTAGAAGAAAAACCAATATAAGGGCAAAACTGTAATTTTACCCTTTATTGTGTGGATGCCTATAATATGGTTCATAATAGAGTTTGCTTGGACATCTTATTTGAAATATGTGTTCTCATAATATTTAGTAATTCAAGAGTTCAACTAATTGCCTTTAGCGGAATGACATTTGGTTAATAAGTTGTAATTAATTATAATGAGATTAAATTAATTCCGGACTTATTGGAGCTTGAATTATGTAAGTCCAATTAGATTCTCCACTTGGCTTTTAGGAAGGTTATCAAGCAAAGTAAGAAATATAAATAGAGGTTACCAGAAATAAGAAAGAAGAAAGGAACAAATTAGATTTGGAATAATAATACCGGAATAATTTAATTAAAAGTTAATTAAATTCGGTATTAAAGCTTATGATTGAATGTTGGGCTTACACTAATTAATTGTTAGTTAGAAGCCCAAATGAGCATTTAATATTGGGCTAGACATCAGTTTGATTTGATTAATTAGATTAATTAAATTGAAACAAAGTTATTAAAGAAAAAAGGAGAGCATATTTCGGTTTTATAGCTAAATGTGCACATTTAGCATTGAATTGCTAAATTTAAGATGGTTTTATCATGCTTTATCATCATTAAGCGGAGTAATGATCTTATCATTAAATGGTTTAATGGTTGTCTTTTAATGATGGTATGTAATGTAACCTTTTAGCATTCATTTAATTAAAGAAAAGAAGAGGTGCATTTGATGTACTCTCTCTTCCTTCTTTCATCCATAACCGAAAATGAGAAGGTCCCATTTAGGTTATTGGTCTTTTCATATAGCCATCTTAAACAAATGAGAAGAGACTCATTTATTGGTTTCTTTAAGATTGATTAAAGAATGAAGTGATGCATTGGATGAAAATCACTTCTTTCTTTCATGATAACCAAAATTGACAAGGAGAGTAAGAAGTGTTCTTGCATTTTTGACTTACTCTCTCCTCTTATGCATGCATAGCCGAAACTTGAATGAGAAGAGTTTCATTTTTTGGCTTCTTTCATCGAAGGAAAATATCCTCAAAATATTTCTTTCCTTTCCCACCAAAGGATCTTATTAACCAAGTTGTCCAAGAAGAACAAGTAGTAGATTGGATTGGTCGAGGATACATTGACAAGGAGAGGATACAAAAGCAAGGAGTCAAAGCTATAGCAAGGAGTCGATATAATTTCCATCTTGTTCTTATGTTAATTATTTTTCTTATACCGTATCATGTATGGCTTAGCATGTTGATTTGGTTATTATGCTTCCGTTACGTTTTGATTTCAGAAAAAGTTTTAAAATCTACCGTTTTAGCCAAATCTTGCATGCTTTTGATTTCGATCCAACACTAATAAGGCCAGATGCATCAAAAGATTTCAAAAACATAGAACCGTTTGAAGAATAAACGGCGGCCAGATGCACCGCCGGAGAGGGGCCAGTCAGTTGGAGATGAAGAGGAGAATGAGAGAGAGAACAGCGGCAGTGGTGAGTGAAGACATGAGACTCGGTGAGAGAGAGACAAAAAAATGAGAAGGAAGAAGGTTCGGGACTCGGGAGAGTGGAGAAGACAGACACGAGGGGCGGGAGAGGGGGGGAACAACGTGAGAAAAAACAAAAGACGGCGACGGTGAGAGTCAATGACAATGAGAGCGAGAGAGAAAAAACAGAGAAGAGAAGGAGAAAGGTCGAGAGTTTTGAGAGAGTGGTATATCACGGTATTATACGTACCTGTCGGTACCAAACAAAAAATGCCAGTATAGACCAATATTCAAAGTCGATACAGATGGAACGAATACCGTTTCGGCCGATACAGAACGGCATTTGTATCCATGATACAATCTAGTTAATATAAGTAAAGGTGAGCACACTAACTAGCAATTTAACCTTGAATTGGCTACACAATCTTTTAACTTTTAACTAAAATTAAACAGTACCTTGTACATAAAATAAATATAATATGAGTAAATAATATAAATTAATAAGAAATTATCAAACTATATTGTTTATTTATTTATTTTATGTTAGCCTAAAAATCATGTTTGGAATATCATCTAAAGCTTTTTAACGTGACATTATGAATACCTCCGTTTATTTAATTAGGTCACAAATTTAAATGACTACTAACATAATTCATAACATTAACCTATTAACTTAGATCAAAATTAGTAGAATAAATTTTATTAAGTTACAACTTTATTGATTTTTTTTTAAAATTTTGTATTAATTTGTGATTAAATTGATTATAAAATACTTATTAAGTTATAATATAGACTCACATTACGTTGAATTTATATATGGTAATTTATTTAATTAAAGAATTATTAAATCAAATTTGAACCAAACTACTTATTAGTAACCATATCTATAAGAAAGTAATCTACGTACGATTTCATCATCGTCCTCTCTATATCAAGGATAATCTTATCAGCTAACGTCCTATCTGTAAACAAACTAATAATAATAAATGCAGATTAATGAAACATAATCCAAAATGTTTTTACACATAAATTTTAATTTAATTCACTTACAATTCAGATTTATAGCAAGACATTGGTGGTGAATGATAAAAATCTACCAAACACAATCCCCCCTGCCCCTGCCCACATCATTGTAGGCATTATCTACAATCTTCCATTTCGTCCAAATTAACAAAATGTCTAGTATCTACGCCTCTCCATCAACTTTAGTTGACATTGAATCTTGAATTACTGAGGTTAATCTCGCCCCTGAGACTGTTTCCAGTTCCACTCTGTTGAGCCTTCCTTCTGTTCATTTCAGCATACATTTCCTCTATCATCGGTTTCCACAGCCGAACACGAGCGTTGATGAACCAATTAGATACCTGGATAGTGGGAGAAATATTTATATGCACAGAAAGAGTCAACAAAGGCTAGCTCTTATTTTAGCAGCCTGTAGGTAATTCATCCAATGTCACATATGAAAGTTACATATATACGAACATCACTGTCTTTCATATCAATCAAAAACACACGTTCGCACTTACAATTCCAAAATCCTTTAAAACCAACTGTGCCACCTAAATTTACCTGGCTTCTTGTCAATCCACTTCTCAGTGCAAGCAAATGCTTATCTGCATCCTTAGGGTACCTGACGCAAAATTTGTACAGAAGTGTTATCATACTGATGTATAAACTCTTGCATTTACACTGCAATTCCACGACAATGCGAGATCAAGAATCAAAATATTTAGATGTTATAGAATAAGAGCTCTCACGGGTGAAGGAAGTTTTTAAACATCCATGCACGCAGGACGGAGACAGATCTTTCAGGCAAACCTCGCTGGGGTCGCCATAGTTGATTATCTTTTTTCTTCAGCTGCTGGAGAGTCCATTGCTTTTGGAAGTAAGAATCAAAAGACCCCTCTGTTTGTCCCATAAACCCAGGATCAAGATGTACTCCCATTGCACGGATTTGGCTGCTGATTCGCCCCCTAAGGTTTTTGTACAAAAGAGAGATTGTTTGTAGAGCAAAGCGAGTATGTATCTGAGGGTCTAACTCAGTAGCAGCATGAAATGCAGAGATGACAGTGTGTATCTCATCCAAGCATTGGCTGTATTGGTCATCAACCTGAAACAGGAAATAGACAAGTTAGTAAATTAACCACACCAACCTCAGATAACTGAAAAACAAAAAGAAACTAGCAAACACCAAATTGGGCAGTGCCATTCCATCAGTTTACATACTGGTGAAATGGTTAACAATACAATGCCTATAGTGACAGTTCCACATTAAAATTAAATTTAGTTATAACCCTCCAGCTCGGATAACTTGACCAATCAATTCAAAGTGTTCGATCCAATAGATCAGGTTTGGCATTGCACCAAGTGTGTAATACTACAACGCTACTGATGAGATTTAGCAGCTTCAGATTTTCCAGTCCTTCCCTAACCTTCATTTTGAAGGATTGAAACTAAGTGGAAGGCTCGAACCAGAGTCCCTGGAGGACAAGGCAAGCTCATCACATGCCACCGGAGTTAAAGCTATCTGGTTAGAAATGAATTTGCGGATATCGTAAGTATTTGCTGTATCAAACTAATTAACATACCAGTTTTAGCAAAGTTAGCAACTGTGCTTTCTTGTCCCTTGCCCCTTTTTGTAAAATGGAATCCGCTTCTACATCAAATCTCCTATCAACGTTAGGAGACGCTTCAAGACCAATGAACAGCATCCTTTCTTCGATAGGGCAATCAGCTGAGATTGGTATACTTGTCCCAGTTATGGAGCCACTAGTTGAAAGACTCATTTGATTTATATTCTCAAGTGAATAGCTTGCAATTTCAGAGAGTATTTCCTGTACTACGAGCAGAAACTGCGATCCGGAGATTATTTGGGAGCATTGACTAGATCTGCAGGAACCACAACTATTTCTCTTGGAGGATTCCTGTTCAGAGCCTAACCTTTTCCCTGTCAAGCAATGGCATGCTACGTCACCACAACTGATTTCCGAGCACTGATCTACTATACTGGTTCCATATATGTTCGAAGGCTGAGATGTTGCAAGACTTAGAGAGAGCTCATTACTGAGTGTACAGGAACTATAAGGAGTATCTATCACACCCGAACCGTTTGATAATAACCAGTTATTTGATACCATGCTTCCTAAAGAATGAAACGCAGGTCTTGATGGAAATTTTCCACCTAGCTCCACAGTTTCAGAGAACCTGCAAAAATTCCCCTTCACATTCATATTACTGAACATGTCGAAACAACCTTGATTCACAGAGGACACAAATGAATTAGAACAGTCACTTGAATCACAAGTTCTTATAACTTCCGAAGGATAGGTTGAAGGTCCTGAAATTGCTAAGCTATTCAAATCTTCTTGAAGACCATTTCTTGTGGTATAAAGTGGAGTAACTGCAACACTAGAAATGGGTGTCCCACTCATAAAATGTTCTTGAATTGAAGTGTTGGAAAAAGGACCCAAAGTGCCTGGCGTCCCATATCTCATGACATCTCTGGCAAAAGATGTTATTAATGTATCCGAATTAGTAACTCCAGCTTGATTTGTGAAGTGGGTATCAGTGTTAACACTATCAGCAGGTTCGCCATGCATTGTCTGAGGCATGTACCTTCCGAATCTCTGATTATGACCGCCATGATCAAACGAATCATACTGCAGTAGAGGGTTTAGAGTGGTGTTTGATGCATTTGTACATACATCAAGAGGATTCCCACTGATCGTGTTGACAGAAACACCGGACAAACTATCCATCCCGTTTCACAAAATCACACTAACAAGTTTATCCACTCTCAATTCTTGCTTGTATATGAGCCACTAAAGAGCAACACCCTCTCAGAGAACTCTTTACCAAAGATCAGAAACGACATACAGTACATTCTATTCCACGAGAAACTTTTTAGTCCTTGTTCTTCTCATCAACCACCATGTACCTGGAACAAGTTACATTTAGTAAACACACAAAAATCTTCCTCCTATGCCTCATCGAAGGTGAAAAATAATTTAAGAAAAAACAGAAAAACAGGAACAGAGACTCTCAACCAGGGGTGGATACAAAGTAGTAGTATGCTTATTACCTAAAACTACCACAAAAATTTGACCAGTATCGGCTTTAACAGTTGCTTTAAGGTGCACAAGGATCTGTCACCGATATTTCATTTACTAATAGGAATGTATCCTTGACCTATAACTATTTTCAAGTAAAACATGGACTGAGCCTGCTGCCATTAATGTAGCAGGAGCACCAACTTGTTAATTATTTGAACAATTACTGAGTTTAGCACCGAAATAATGGTCTACTAGTTAACTTGTTAGTGTTTTTTCTTCAGTCATTTTCTGAACAAGCCTGCTAAACCATACATGCACCACTAGTGCTCAAATAAAGAAAGAAAGAAAGAATGGACCTGAACAACAACTCTGTATTACCAAGTTATACTTGACGCAAGCCGTAGGAATCCATCAGAAAAGCAGAAAGGAAGTCGATATCTTTATAAATGTAGGGAGGTCGTAGATTTGATACGAAATAAAGACCGCCTTCCACTGAGGAGGGAACACGGTGCCTTGGACAAGACCTTGGAAATATGTAAAACAATGGATTGAGTGAGAACTGTCATGGATTTTATCAAAGCAAAAGTAAGATGATTATATATAGTACTTATTAAGACAGACAGAGTAGTTTCTTTTCCCCACTGATTGACAATGTTATGTTGTTGGTCGTTCTCAGTCTCGAGAACCAAAGACAACCTCTTTCAACAGACACCCTCTTACGAAATCATTGGTCTTTCTATCTCTATGAAAGGGTATAATATAAGCCAGATAACAGCGGCAACCTATGTTTCTTCTTTAAACAAAAAGAAAAAGAACAAGATAACCATCCAACAATGACTACCCATGCATCAATCCCACCTCTTCTCTCTCTCTCTCTCCCCCCAGCGAGAAAAGAGAAAAACAAAGGAAAAGCAAGCTAATGTTTTTGCATGATCACAAAAATGGGATTTCTTCGAGAACCCAAAACCCAAGAAACTGAGATACACACTTTCAGACTACGACAAGATTCATAATCTCACTTTCTTCCCCGCGAGATACAAATTGAAAAAAGGAACACAACAGAAATGGGTCTTGAAATAAAGGACAATAACCTCTCAGAAAACTCATTAAAGCAAGAAAGAGAATGGAAAAGGGCCAAAAAAGAAAAGCTTCTGCAGAGAGGTGGGAGATGCATGAAATGGACCCATTAAAAATTAAGATGGACAGAGAAAGAAAAAAAGATAAAAGAGGAGAGAATGAGAATAGCCACACAAGAGGTGAAACAAGGAGTGAGAGAGAAAAGCGGAAGAGATTAATCTGGCGTTGCAGTGCCACTCATTTCTGCTGCAGGCTTTTGGGGGCCCATAGCTTCCATGGCTTTGTTTGTCCTCCTCACTACCTCTCATTTATATCTGCTGCTCTCTGCAATCATCACAAATTAAAATATCTGGATTCTATCTGTTCAAACTCCTGTTCATGGCAGGTCCTCTGATCATCACCACCATTTTCAAGAGTATACTCTTTTTCGTGGTTTTAAGACAGCAAAAGCTAATGATGCGTTTGTTGAGGTAGAAAGTTAGAAACGCAAATGGGGTAAAAAAAAAGGTTAAGCTTTTCTCTTAGCAAACCAAACAACTCAGAAACAAAGCAATGTTCAACTTGTGAACGTAAAGAGTGTAAACAAAGTAAACTACTGTTGTAGCAGTGTACTTGGAAAGAGTACTACAACTAGTGATGCAAGCAATACTACAGGTGATCATTTCTCAAAAAAAAAAAATTTTACTACAGGTGATGAGAAAATCTGGTGGACAGATCTTTGACGAATTTATTGAAGCAATTACAAAACCTATCTACTTCCTTCGCTTCACTGGGCTCCCTATGGACCAAATCCTAAATGGGAAATTTGCGATTCTATGTACTACACAGTGTGCGTTGCAGACCATTTTGAACATCTACAAGTGTGAGAGTGAGACCATATGTACATCATGTAATGATGTAAAAAACTGGCATCAGGTGATCCGCTTCTCTGCTTCTACATATCGTCATGTTATGTCTTAAATAAAATCTAGACGTGAAGATTCTTGAAATCCTTGTGTTAGGTGTTCTAGGATCTGATGTGATAATACATTCCTGTGGCACTGTTACTGCAGCCCCAAACAGAAGTAACTGTTGTTAAGAACTTTTTAACTCTATTACGGTTTGGGTCCTTCGATTGTAAAGTTGTATCATTTAGACACTATATTCTTTTCCTAATCCACTTTTATAGGGTTTTTGTGCAGAGGCAGACAGACAGGCCATGCTTCAAATGTGAAATATGACCTTTAAGCAGAAATAACGCAGACGACCTTTTCCACATTCTTTTAGTAGAAAAATGTCAACCCCTTATTAGGACTTAGTTTAGAATTGGATAATTAAGCGTGCGGATTTCAACTGCTTATTAGGACTTAGTTTAGAATTGGATAATTAAGCGTGCAGGATTTCAACTGCTATTCAGAATTTTTAAACTTTAAAAAAAGTAAGGTTAAATATTTAAAGTACTCTCTATTTCAATGTTTCATTGATGCTATTAGCTAAGGCTTCTTGTTGTCAGGCTAAAGAGATCATATCAATATTATCTAAATTATGTGCTTCTTTAGGACAGAAAATTAGCCTCGTAAAGTTTAGAGTCTTCTTTTCCAAATCTGTAAGTAGGAAAACCAAGCAGAAAATTACCGAATGTTTGAGAATGAAAGTTTATTTAGATCTTAGCAGATATTTAGGGTGCCAATAACTCATTCCAAAATTAAAAAAATCAACCTACTTCGACATTGTTGACAAGGTCAAGACTAGACTGTCAACTTGATTAAATCTACCTTAATTAAATCTACTCTATCGACGATTCCAAATTATATGATACAAACTACTTGGTTTCTATCATTTATTTGTAATGAATTGGACATAATTAATAAGAATTTTTATTAGGTTTCTGTTGATGGGACTCAGAATCATCATATAATTAACTGACATAAATTGTTACTTGATAAGCAGAGTGGGGCCTAGGTTTTAGGTCATCTCAACATGTCAATGTTGCTATGTTAGGTAAGCTTGGCTGGGTTATTTTGCATGGTGATGGAGCTCTTTGGGTTCATGTTGTACGGGGCAAATATTTCAATAAAAGGTGATTTGATTAACAGATCACAAACTCTCCCCTTTGGAAGGGAATTGTAAGAAGCATAGAGCATCTTTCGAAATTTATGACATGCAAAGCGGGTGATGGGTTAGAGATATCTTTTTGGAGGGACCTTTAGGTTGGTGATTCTCCTCTAAGCACATTATTGACTACTGCTAAATTGGGGGGACTTAGCCACGTTGAAAGTGGCAGATGTGATTTTGGAGGCTAAGAAGTGGGATCTTTCTATTGTTGAACATTTGCTTCCTTCAGAGGCTATTTCACAATTCCAAAGTATCCCTATTCCAAGATTTTCGAAGTTGAAGGACTCTTTGATCTTAAGCAAAAAGTACTATTGGGACTTATTCTTCTAGATCAGCTTTTAAAGCTTGGCAGGGCTCGGATTCGTCTCATTTAAAATGTGATTGGAGGAGATTATGGAAGATTCCTTGTTTACCTAAGCTTCATCACTTATTGTGATTGGCATTACATGGGAAACCCGTGACTAATGTGTTGAGACATCTTAGGTTTGGGGCACAAAATGACACTTGTCCTAGGTGTGAGGACAGAGCCGAAACTATCATGCATGTACTACATGATTGTCCCCATGCAAGAGAGATTTAGCAAATATTTCATGGTTTTAGTGATCCAAACTTCAATATAATGGACCTGCAATAATGGGTTAAGGGAATCTAAAATGCAATGTTCAACTTGGGCCTAATAGGATGTCTCGGATGATCTTTTTTGTGAGTTGTTTATGGGTTATTTGGAAATCAAGAATTTCCCTTACATTTCAAAATGAGATTATTTCCCCATTGATGCAGTGCCAACAAATTCACAAGTTAGCCATGGAAAACATGTTTCTTCAAGACACTGGGCCAAACAGTACTGATGCCCATCATATGGTCTTTTTGGAATGTCCTGAATTTGGATGGATTAAAATAAACATTGATGGGATTCTCATGGTAATCCAGGGGAGCCTACTACTAGGGGGATTCTGCGAGATCATAGAGGTGTTTGCTTGTTGGCCTTTTATTTTAAAGTGGGATGGTGATCAATCATTAATGTCAAAACTTTAAGCAATTTGACAGAGGCTTTAGTTTGCTTGGGATGCAGGTTATCGTCGAGTGGGATTAGAGTATGTCTCTCAGCTTGCTATCCATCTTATTAACTCATCTAGCTCGATTCACCACTCGCTTAGAGCTCTGGTAGAGGATTGTCATGCTCTGATCAAATGCAATTGGGAGTGTCATATCAGACATTTATTGTAAGGCAAATTTTTGTGCTGATTTTTTGACCAAACAAGGGTTTAAGAGAGATCTTGGATGTTTAATATAGGATTCTCGTCTTGTGGAGCTATCTGCCCTTCTTGAGGCGAGCTTGATCGATATTGATTTTAGTCGTTAATTTTTTGTTTCATTTTTGACATATAAAAAAATAATATCAATACATAATTTGTAACAAAAAATTAAGTAAATATATTCTAGATATTTTATGTCTTTTTAAACTTAAAAGACATGAACATTCAATAACCCTTTTGTAAAATTAGTTTATAAGGACTTTTAAACTTAACTATCCTTAAAATACTTGTGTCTTTTTTGTGAGGCTAGGTTGAGTTTCCGTTTTGGATCAATATCCTTTATAAGTATAGAAACTTGGTTAGTTGAGTTATTTTTTATTACTTCTTTGTTTTTTAGAAACATTTCTCCTTTGCCTTCCTCTTGTCTTCAATTTTTTACTACTCCCTTTTCATCCTTTTATCTCTCCTCTTCTCTGTGACAAAATTGCAGTTCATATAAACTAAATCAAAGTCTGTTAATTTTTTTTTGCATAAATTCTTTAATTGGACCTCATTATGTTAGTTTATGTCGTCACAGCCAATCTGCTTATTACAATTTTATGTATGATATTATTATTTTAATTAATAAAGACATTTTTTATTGGAACCCAAAATTTTTTATTTTTATTTTTATTTTATTTTATTTTCTTAGAATTTAGTCATTAATTTAGCAAGCATAAGTAGAAACTAGAATTATTAAATAGGAATGTTAGGATTAAGCTAGAGTATAATAGGCATAATATGTTATTTAATAGACTAAAGGAGTAAGTAGGCATTACATTAAATGTAGAAGGGCAAATTTGGAAAGACAAAACAAGAATGGTCTTGAATAAGAAAGAGAGGGAGAAAAACGTGGAAAAGAAAGAAAGAAAAAGAAGAAAACATGGGAGAAGCTAGGAAAGGAGAAGAAATTGTGGAGAAGGAGAAAGAAGAAGAAGGAAGGCGAATCAATTTGTTTTAGGTAATCTCTATCATCTTTTCTTCTTGCTTGGGTAGAAAAGGAATTAGAGAAATGAGTTTTGTGTTAGAAATAAAGGGAGAAAGAAGAGAACGAAGAACCCATTTTGATTTTCATGGATTTCTAAACTAGGTTTTAGTTTTTTCTAGCCAAGATAAACTATGGGTAGATTAAGTCTAAGTTCAATTTTTATTTATTTTATATTTATGGATTATTGAAGCTTATTGGATTTTCCATTGGAATATTGATTTGAATAGAAATTTGGTTTGTTTGAAGGAAACCAAGAAAATTCCATACAAGAGCAAGAGGAAAAGCAAACTTGAGTTTGGATTTCCAAGCAATTTAGGTGGGTAATATGCTTATAGTTATTGTGGAGATGGGCAAATTTCTTACCTATGTTTGTATGCTTAATTGCTTGATTTGAATTGTTGTGATTGTTGGAAAATGCATTATGATTTACTATCATGTTATGCTTTGAAAGATGTTATGACATTGGTATAATCAAAAGAGGAAATAGCATAAGAAGCATGAAAGTATGAATAGGTGATGGAATGAATTGAGCATAAAAATTTGCTTGTATTTAGGCAAGAGAGATGCCATTTCATTTGTCACATGCACGTTGACTTAAAGCCTTATCCTGGCTACCCACTTGTGGCGTATAAGCTCTTAAGAAACGAACTCATTTAGTTCATGGTGTAAACTTTGGTTTCTCCATTTCAATCCATGGGACTCTCAAGCCATTATGTTTGTGCATTTCATTTGATTTGTTGAGCAGGATATGCAATTGAGTGATAACATCCTTATTTATAAGTCTTTGGGCTAGAATTGTTGATGATTTAATTGCTAGATTAAAATGAGATACATATGTATATATGCTTGATTGTGTGCTTGTTACCAATGGTTATAAATGTATTAGCCACTTAGCTTTGTAGTTCAACCCATTATTTTTCACGCCTCAGGTGCAGAACGAGGAGGTTATTGATCTTTGCAAGGCTTTGGCAAACTCGAAGATAGCTCTCTTTTGTAACTAAGTCAGTCCGACTTATTGTTGAGTAGTTTTATAAGCATGACGCTGAAATTCTCCTTGCAAATTGAAATTTTTAACTCTCCTCTCACATGATCTTTACCAGACTGTCTTAAATTGTCGCCTTGGAATAAGTAACGAGACCTGGGCCCAACATTTTTATCTTTATATATTATGTTAATTACAATTGATATTTTAATACTAAAAGTATAATTCCTAGAATAATTACTATGTAATTGAAATTACAATAAGACCATAATTATGAGGTTTAATTTTCATTTATGTATTATTCTGAAACTGTTCCTAGTTGTAGTTTCATCAAGATGAGATATTGATAAATTGGTAAACTAGTACACGTTATGTTTCTTTTTTACGAAGAAAGTAATTGATATCATAAATTAAATTATAAAGATACGTAAACAAGCATGTGGATGCTTATTAGAGAATAAGTATATTTAACTGACCCAATTATGAGGATCTCAAATGGAGTATTACTTATGTGTCTATGAATTTATTTATTATGATGGTTGTATAATTGATCCTTACACTTGAGATTATCAAGATATCTCATATAGGAATTATTGTGTTTTGATGCTACTTATAATTTGTCTTATTTAGGGTAGCTCAATTGGTAGTACTTGGATGCAATATGAACCATATAAAAATAGTTGAGTAAGTTAATAAAGGATTTATCAATTTGAATTAATTAGAGATAATATTCTACTGTTCTTAATTGGTTTTAAGGAATTCTTTGACCAGAGTAAATGATAAATCAATTACTAATTAGCATGAACCAACATGATTGGATTCAAAAGATTAGATACTATATATATATACTATGTCCAATTGGAACATTTGAAGAAGAAATGATTAAATTATATATCATAACCATGCATAGACATGTTAAGTCGAACCACTTTGATATTTCTGATATTTGGATGGTCATGATATGTTGTCAGATGTTAATCTTGATCTATTATTATAATTTGTTTAATTTGAAAATTAAAGATAAATTAAAATGAGATTTAATTTAATTATTTTTAATTATGAATTATAATTATAATTTATAATCATTGTCAATATACTAGGAAACTAATGGGTTATGCATAATGAGTAGTTTAAAAGAGAAATGTCAATTCCAATGAAGTTGAATTTAATTGTAAAGTTTGTTTAAAAATGAAATACGACATATTTGATTTTATTAAAATTAAATTAAATTATAAGTAGAGTTTGAATTTAATTATAATAGAAATATTTAATTTTAATAAAAATTAAAACCCCAATGCTTTTTCTATTTATAGAAATAAATGTAAAGGAGCTAACACTCCCGCTAATTTCCTCAAGGATTTGAGTATCATTTTACTCTATAGATATTGATAGAGGCTGGATGTGTGAACAACTCACGGTTGACACTTTAAAAAGGTTTTAAAAAAATTTCAACTAAAATTTTTAATCAAGTATGATTTCATTCTTTTTTATTCTTGTTTTTCAAGTTATTCAATTACCAATGCTTAAGGGTTGCTCTTGGATTCTCACACAAATGCTCAAGCTTCGCGAGCTCATCTATACATGGATTCATCACAAATTGGGAAAATGAGATATCATATGGTTGCGGTATGATAATTGGACTGAATCTAGTCCATTAATTCAGAGGAATGAATTAACACATCTTAGAAGCTAAATACCACTTAATGCTAGACTCTCATCATTCATTATTGAAGGGAGATGGAGTGGTAACTTTAGAGATTTCAACCAGATTATTCCATACTTCCCAGTGATCAGTAGCAGTTACCACTAGTAGCTACAATAAGGATAAGGTTGTGTGGAAACCTAATACCACAGGATTATTCACTAACAAATCCTGTTATAGTATCCTTCAAGTTAAACATCAAGTGGTGCCATGGTCCCAACTTCTTTGGAAGAACAGTCTAAGCCCCAGGGCCTCAATGATCACCTGGTTAGTCATAAAAGATAGACTAAGTATGAAAAACATATGGCATGGAAGCTTTGATCCAACTTTTGTGCTATGCAAGATATCAACTGAAAATAGAAACCATCTTTTTTTCAACTGTGCATATTCTAAAGTAGTGTGGAGCCAAGTGCAACACAAGTTGGAAGCTTACTGCACTTCTTATGATTGGAATGCAATGTTGAATTAGATCATCCGAGTTTCCAAACAACAAAAGAAGGATGGGAAGCTGTTTAAGGTAACTTTCATCACTACAACAAACAATCTATGAAGGGAGCGAAACAGAAGAATTTACTCTAAGGAGGAGATAAGCAAATATCAACTAGCAAAAAACATTATTAATGATCATAGCTCTTGCTATAGCAAAGGAAGCAACAAATGACTTGTTAATCACAATGAAGTTAAGATGGAATTTGTAACCTTCTACTAATGTGTTTGACTTGTTTGTATTGTATATTTTGAACTAGTCCATTGTAATGTTGTTTTTTAGTTTTTTCCTACGGGGTGAACTCATTGTAATATTATAAATAGTTCAACTATAGTTAATGAAAATTACGTCAATTTTAAAAAAATTATTATGATACGATCGAAGCTAAAATTTTGAGTAAGGTATGATTTCATTTTTTTTATTTGTAATTTTCAAGTTATCCAATTATTATGATTCGATCAAAAACTGTAAAATTTTTTTTTGCTGTGCTCGTAATTTGATCATGGTTAGTTTCTCAACATTGACATTAGATCCTCCTTTAATTGTTTAACTTAAATTAATTCTGTTATTTTTATTGATTTGATAAAAATTAAGTTTGGAAATCTTGTTTTATTGAATTAGGGTTTATGATTTAATTAATTGTCAGATTTATTTTCTCGACACTTTTTACATTGTTTCTCCTTTCTTTGTTCTCTTAATCTGAAAATCTGAAAATTGCATGTACAAATTAGAATTTGTTCTATGTTAATGCTCTCTAGAACCTGGATTGTTTTGCTTGTGCTTCTACATTGAATGGTTTTGAAAAATTAAAAAAAAAATCATATAATGTATTTCCCCTTTTGTTTCAAGCTTCTAGTTGTTTTTGTTATGGGAAACCAAATATACATATCACCCTCGCTCTAAATTAGGTTTTAATTTGTTTATGCGTTTTTAAATATGGGTGCCTATGATTGTGTTAACGAAGTATCACTAATGGCTTGCATCATCACTGGTGAATCACCCTCTTTATAAAATTAAGTAAAAAAATATAGTTCATTTATTTATTTATAGTTTATTTATTTTTAATTTTTAATTTTATTTATTTTGATTAAATGAACTTGGAGTAATTGCTAATGAAAGTTTTCTATTTTCTATTTATTATTTATATAATTTATATATATTTATGATAATCATAATTCATTTATATTGCCATTGTCGCCCCTAGTGAGGACGAAATTTGCCCAGCAGAGGAGGGAGGATAACTCACCCATAATTACAGGAAAGGCTCTACATAAATGAATGATTAAGATTTATTGGATACAATAAGATACGATAAAAATTGAGCAGAAGATTTTGACTCTAACTGCAGTAGCATGGAGGCGTTGGAGGAACTCCAATAGATGAGGCTTACGCAATGTTTGGTTACCGTCCTCGGCAGAGTGGGACGGGACGAGACGGGACGGGACAGGACGGGACGGGACAGAATAAGAATTGAAGACAGAGAGGTGTTTGGTTGCGGTGGACAGAACAGAGATTTTTGT
>JANITX010000009.1:64909319-64924213 GCA_027564395.1 Erythroxylum ulei | reverse complement strand
TTGCTGCAATCTTGGAATTAATTATTTTGACCGGTTTCCAAGGTCGATTTTCGGATCGAACGACAGAGCCGCGATCAACTGTCCTTTACAAGATTATCTTGAAAATTCTCATGAACCGCTTTAAGAGTCATATGGACTCCTTGGTGGGGGCGCACCAATGCAGTTTTATTCCTGACAGACACATTACTGACAACATTATCATTGTCCATGCAGTTATTCATTCCATGCGCAAAAAGATGCAAAACCGATTTTTTTGCTATCAAGGTAGACCTGGAGAAAGCCTATGATCGACTTAGATGGGACTTTCTTCAAAATACCCTTCAGGACATAGGTTTCCCTGAGTCTTTCATCACGCTTGTTATGCAGTGTGTGATAACGGTGTCGATGCAAGTGGATTGGCAGGGCACCCTAACCGACCCCTTTACACCTACTCGCGGACTTCGTCAAGGTGACCCACTCTCCCCTTACCTGTTTGTTTTGTGCATGGAACGGATGGGTCAATCCATCTCCCAAGCAGTGGAACAAGGGAGTTGGAAATTGATCAAGCTGAGCCGTACCGGGCCTCCTATTTCTCATCTTTTCTTCGCTGATGATCTTATTCTCTTTGCGGAAGCAGAGGCTTCTCAGACTCAAGTAGTCGCGAGGACTTTGGACTTGTTTTGCCAGGCCTCCGGGCAGAAAGTCAATAAGCACAAAATGAGGATTTATTTTTCTAGGAATGTCGGTCCTTGTACTGCCCGTCGCCTTAGTCAATCCCTTCAAATCCCTTGCACGACCAATCTTGGGAAATATTTAGGCATCCCGCTACTTCATTACCACTCCACGCGACAAACGTATTAATATATCATTGACAGCGTTCAGAAGAAGCTTGCAGGTTGGCATGCCAAAACGTTATCTCTGGCTAGGCGAGTGAGTCTAACTCAATCCGTCCTGTCGTCCCTCCCCCTTTATACGATGCAGATAGTGCGACTCCCATGTCTTCTTTGCGACGAGTTAGAACGCATCATGAGAGCTTTTATTTGGGGCACTACAGATGACCAGAAGAAGGTTCATCTGGTTAACTGGAAAATCGTTTGCAAACCAAAAATCGAAGGGGGTTTGGGCCTAAAACGTCTTCGTCCTACTAATGATGCCATTTTGACAAAATTCAGTTGGGCCTTGCTCAACCAGTCCACAACCCTCTGGGTCCAAATTGTTTCAGCTAAATATCGATTAGGCTCGATCCCTCAACATGTGAGGATTGACCGGAACGGCGTTTCGGGTTTCTAGAGAGGCCTGGCTGCTACCTGGCAGTATGTTCGACAAGGTCTGCTATGGAAGTTAGGCAACGGGCGACGCCTCCACTTCTGGCTGGATAACTGGCTTCCGGACTGGGGCCCTCTCTTCTTGGCAGCTCCTATTCCTATCCCAAACAGCCTTCTTTATGCCACAGTGGCAGATTTGGTTGATGACGCTGGTATCTGGCAGTGGCCTTTGATCTAACAGTTCTTACCCTTCGTGATCTGTATGGCGCTTGTGAAGCACCGACCCCAAGTTGGGGGCACTGAGGTTGATACGATGATTTGGGGGCCCACCAGTCATGGGTGGTTTACAGTGGCGTCTGCTTACGATTTGATCGAAGATCGTACTACGCCAGTTCCTAACTATCTTTGGACAGCTATCTGGCAATGGCCTAGGCCTCAGCGGATTCGATCGTTTCTTTGGCTTTCGGCCCACCACAAACTTCTGACCAACCAGCAGCGCGTGGCTCGCCAGCTCACTGTGGACGGTCATTGCCACGTTTGTGGCCAAGGCGAGTCTACCCTGCATGTTCTCCGGGATTGTCTGCATGTATGAACCTTCTGGAGGAGTTTCCCCTCCATTGGGTAGGACCCGATCTTTTTTCAACGGGACGTGAGTGAGTGGGTGGCCCATAATCTCGGGCGGCACCGGTCCGAACTTTAGGTTGCATGGCCTATGCTTTTTGGGGTTGCCTGTTGGTTCCTCTGGCAATAGCGGAACTGTAGCCTCTTTGAACCCGGATTTGTATGGCCAGACGCCGGTGAGCAGGTGGTGCTGGATGTTGCTTGGATCGAACGGGCGCGAATCGCGGAAAACTGCGTCATGCAGCACCCTGGGCTCCCTGCTGGTACTCCAGTGGGCTGGTCCAAACCGGCCCAGGATTGGGTCAAACTGAATTCGGATGGGGCTATAATTCCCGGAGCCAACATGGCCTCTGCCGGGGGCTTACTTCGCGACTGGCACAGCTAGTGGTGTGGCGGCTTCCTCCACAACATAAGGCGAGGCTGGCCTATTACTGTTGAACTCTGGGGAGTCCATTTGGGCCTGTCTCAGGCTTGGGCAATGGGGTACCGACGGATTATTGTCGAAGTGGATTCCCTTGAGGTTATTAACATCCTTTCTTCTTCCCGGCTGACTTTCACTGATGATTGTTTATTGCTGGCAGGTATCCGGCGGCTTTTGCAACACAACTGGGACATTACTCTTCAGCATGTGTACCGAGAAGGCAATCAGTGTGCCGATCGGCTGGCTTCTCTCGCAACGGAGGTCCCCTCGGGCCTCCATTTCCTGCAAGACCCCCCGAAGACCAACTTCGCCAGGACCAGCATGACGCCTTATATCGGCGAGGCCTCTACGAGTTTCGGCTTCTTTTGTTTGTGTAGTTCTGTTTAGTTCCCCTTTATAGCAAAAAAAAAATGATTTATCTTTGAATACTTTTGACACAATGAGCCCTGGTGAAACTAAGAAAAGAAACTTTTTTCTTGTCTTAGCTTTAAAGAATGAGAGAGATGCTTGACCCCTAACGAAGTTAATGGTCAGTGAATGGGTGGTTCAATATGGAATAAAGACTTGTAAATAGTGAATTCTAGCTCAGATAGAGGTGATGGGAGACAAACAATACAACTTTCTAAGAGGGTCAACCAAATATCAAGAAAGAACTTTTAAAATTGTAGTAGTAAAATAATACAAGAATAGAAAACTAAACGATGAAACAAACACTAAGATTTAATATGAAAAACCTTCCAAGGTAGAAAGAAAAATTATGGGGCAAATCGCCAAATAAATCTACTAAATTCAATAAGGATTTACAAAAAAAAATTGATCTCTTATCTTGTCTCACAAAGTTTTATAATTGAAACTAAAGTTGATCACAATCAACAAACACTCAAATCAATTCCAAAAATAACCAAACAAGAATGAGAATATAACCCTCCTTGCTTTTTCTTTGTTTGTCCTTACTTTTAGACATTGTGGCTGTACTTTCTACAAAAACCTACGTCTTTTTCTTTTTTATATAACAAAATAAGGTTTTATGTCATTTACATAATCGTGCAAGTAACTGTGTATCTTTCCATCGCCGCCTTAAGGGCAAACATAAACCTGTGTATGGTTGCTGTCCCCGTTACTGGGGACAGATAACAAAACAAACAAATCTTGTCCCTCCCCTATGTTTGGTTGTTGTCCCAAGATTTTTGTCTTCTGTCCCCGGATGACAGAGACAAGAATTTTTGTTCCTTTCAAAACCGAAGGACAAAATTTCTTATCTCCGTCACCGAGATAAAACACATAAGCAACTTCCAGAAATACCCCTCCTCCCACATAAGCAAATTTTTTAATTCTTAATTATATTATTAAACTCATTATTATTATTATTATTATTATACGTAATTAATTATCTTATTATTATTATTGTTGTTGTTGTTGTTGTTATTATTATAAATTTTGTACTTATTATTATTATTTTTGTTTTCGTTTTATTATTAATTTTATTATACGAAATTATTTTTATTATAAATTTTGTATTTATTATTATTATTATTATTATATGTATTATTATTATTATTATTCTAAATTTTGTATTTATTATTATTAAAATTTATTATTATTATACATTTTGTACTTATTATTATTATTTATTTCATTTTTGTTTTCATTTTATTATTATTTTTATTGTACGAAATTAATTATCTTATTATTATCATTATTATTAATATTAATTTTGTTTATTATTATTATTATTATTATTCGATATTAATTTTTAATTGTTATTATTATTATTTGTTAACTTTTTTACTAATACAAATCATTTGTAATAAAATTATCAATGTATTACATATTTCTAATCATATTAAAGAGCAGGGGTATTTTCGTCATTGACACACTTTTTATGTTCTGTCCACTGCAACCAAACACATTTCTGTCCTCGAGACGGAGACAGTTTTTTCTGTTCTGTCCATCACAACCAAATACCTCACTGTCTCTATTTTTGTTCTGTTCCGTCTCCAAATTTTTGTTCTGTTCCGTCTCCGCATACAGGAGACAGCAACCATACGCAGTGCTTTCACATATATCTCCAATGCAAGATATGAACATTCACTTCTATAGATATGAACACATCATCAATTAACTAAATGGTAGTGAGTTTGAATGATATTGGTGAGCAAGTTTTGTGAAGTAATAATAGTGGTATTGATGGTGTGTTGTGTGTTTAATTGGTACAACGTTGGTGGCTGCTGATGAATCAGAAGAAGAAGCATCGCAGCAAGAGGTGGACAGCGTGACAGAGTTGCCCGGAGTCGTGACAATAATCTCATAGACTCTACGACGATACAAAGAGATGTCTTAACGAGCCAAGTAACAATTGTTTCAAACTATTTCAACCACCTGTTGGAAGCTTATACCAAGATCGACCCCTACAATATTTATACTCAAAGCTGCATCGGCGCTCGTACCAGTCTAATATCTAGCACACTTCGTGCTGATCCTTCTGTGCAAACTCGAAGGAATGTTACCATCTGTTATTAGGGAGAGTGCGTAAACTCACATGGAGCTGAACTCTAATTATGATTGACCTTTTTTTTGTTGTCAAGTAGTACCAACCCTTGATTGCAGGTATACTATGGTCGAGACTTAATAGGGAAAAGGGTTATAGGATTAGGAATCAATTTGGTTTCTTCTTAATGTAGTTGTGAGTATACTTTCCGGTGCTGAGGAAGAATATATTGGCATCAGGGAATGGTAACCCGTGTAAGGAAGACTATGCTCAGATGTATTTCAGCAGGGAAGATGTCCAGAAGGCATTACATGCCAGTGTAACCAAATTGCCATATCCTCACTCCTCATGCAGGTACATATAAAATCCATTAACAACATTCACTTACATGATTATTTACATTCATTTAGTTTAAAGATTAAACTAAATTAACATAATAATTTTAGATGAAAATTTTACTTGTTTATTTATGAAAATAGTTAGGCCAAAGATTCAAAGCTTACCCTAATCATATGATTATCTCTAGTATTACTTTACACTTAATAATTATAAAATGGTATTGTTTACATTATAAAACCTATTTCTATTATGGTTTTATTAAGTTTGCAGTACTAGATTGTTAACCCATCTGGAAGGCATGCCAATTAGGCAACATCATGCACTGAATGCTAATATGGAATTTTTCTTAATTTTATAATAATTTTATCATTTCAATAATTAAAATATTATATTTTATCCTTATATCTCCTCTATTTTCCTAACCCACCACCTTTTAACTATGGACCAACCATTGCCACTACTATATCAATCTCTCCATGCTTCTTAATACCATTACATCAAATTTTCCATCTTCAATACCACATTCCTTTTCATGATCATCATCATAATCTTTGAATTGCCAACTCCAAATTGAACAAAACTCCTTTTCCAAATCCCTTCATTTTCCTTTGACATCAATTCAAAACTGAACTAAACCATTTTCATGTCAAGTAAACTAAAATAGCCATAACCCTAATAGAAACAAAAAATTTATTACCCAAAAGAAACATAAAAATAACCAAAAATTAAAAAATCCAAAATAGAAAACCCACCATTGTTGATTTTTACCCAACTTCATTATAGGCAAAAGTGACTTAATAAAGATTTTTTATAATATCTACTCACTTAGAGAGTTTGCTTCTCTAAAAAAAATTGTCAAAATCTTCCTATTAAGTGAAGTGAATAAGGATAGTTACAGGTCGGACTAGACCAACAATTCAGTAGGGAAGTCAAAGCTTTTCTACAAAATTTGGATCTTTTAAACAAATTTATTAGAAACTTCCTATCAGACAAAATGAGTAGGAATGACAACAGGCTAGGTCGGGCTTATCTTTGATCCATCCCAACCCCAACCCATAAGGAACAACTTGTAGAGTCTAACTCAAAGCTTAAAGTTTGATCTAAGTCGAGTTGGACAACTTAAACTTGAACTTAAGCTTACTCAGATTGCCCAAAATAATATCATTTCATGATGGAGGTTAGAGCCTTGGTCTAACCCCCAAATTGAGCCTAGTTCAAAACCTGATCAACTCAAATATAACCCATTGAATTTATATTAAGCTAGGCTGAATCAGGCTAAGTTGTGAGAATTTTTTCATCTCTACAAGTAAGGTTTTAACTCATAGTTCTAATGATAAAATAATATGTTACTATACTATTTTCATCATTGGTGATATTAGTAAGTTAATGTGAAAGATCAAGCTCAATGAATGGTAGAGCAAAGTAGCTAATCTTATTAATTAAGTGATCAAATGATGAAAAAAATGAGCAAAGTGGAGAACATATGCAATTCAAGTGAAGGACTAAGAATAGGGAGCAATCAAGCATATCAAAACTCATAAAATTATTGTAATTCTTCTTGAAAAATTATTGTAATTCAAAAATTGTTGTAATCCTTCTTATAAACTTATTACAGTCATTTCAATGAATTAAAGGCTTAATTAATACATGATCATTTGTATATAGGCATAACAATAAATCTTTTCATAATCAAGCGACAATTTATTTTAATCCTTAAAGAAAATCTTTTAAAATTTAAACAAACTTTTAGGAAACTTTTAACATGATTTTGAATCAAGTTTTTGTTAAATGAATATGTTTGAACTTTGAAAGAACTTGCAAAGATTTGAAAAACTTGCTTTTGTGCATATTGGTCAACCTATGTATCAGTGTCATAAACTGAAGTCTTTTAAAAGTTAGTAAAAGTATATATTGTTACTTTGTTAGTACATTTATCGGTACATTTGACATTGGTTAACAAATATATTCTGAAAGATAAAAATTTTAAGTATACTATGAGTTTGTATCAATGGTACCTGATACATTAGTCAACCAATAAGTTACCTCTTTTTAAAAAAAGATAAACAAATAGATTAATGAAAGAGCTTTTTCATATGTAAAGCATGTGATCAACAAAGGAACAAAGGAATTAAAAAACAGCTATTATGCATCTAAAACCAAATAATAAAAACATAGATGTGGTGAGTAACTCCTTATACATTGACGTCCAAGTTAACCATGTAAAATAGTTGAATTCCTTTTTCCTTGCTATAGAAGTTCTCTATAAGTGTGAAATTCATTCCTTTGCTAACACAAGGCTCATTTCTCTACTATCTTAGAAATAAGTTGGTCTCATACCCACTACAATGTATTCTTATAAAAACTCTAAGAGTTAAGTTCATAGTTAGCCAAACATCTCTTATTGCTTTTCTTCCAAAGAAAATATACCCCCCACCTAACACCAATTTAAATGTTATTTCATTATCAATATAGGTGCATGTTACATCTTCCAACCATGCCATGAATTATAGGCATACTATTAAGTGGTTGTAATTATGTATCTACTGTATGTTTGGTTCTAAACTTATTGAGCAAAGTGGCATTAAAAGAAGAAGCAATCTCTAGTTTCAGTTGCTTTTTTGCATAACACGTATAATTGGTTGTTCAAAAGATTCCTTTGACTCTGTCTAATATTTGCAGTTTGATTATAATTGCTAATCAAACTATAAACAAACATTTAAGACTATCATTTTTTATCCATACCAAGCTTTTCCAATATGCCTTACTAGTCATCTTTATAAATAGGTTGTGACATGATTTATTAGTGAACATGTCTGAATTATTAGCCCTTCAGTTAACCTATCTTCCTGCTTCACATTTAGGCTATAATCAAGTAATGAATCCATTATCTAGTTAAATCATCTATACCTGTAGAACCATTTCCTATCTTTGATGATCTCTCCCGCTAAAATAAATTATTAATTTGAGATTATCCATTCTGTGGAGCATGATAAGGGTCTTAGATCATTCTAGTTATTATACCAGAACCAAGCTTTATTTCCATTTCCAATATTGAATTTTATCTTTATTCAAAAGTGTTTTTCATCCTAAATGGCAAAAAAAAGCTATGTTTCCCTTTGATGCTCTAAAAGCTTCTATTTTATATTATATAGGAGTGAACCACCTAACTCATATTTGACTTTTGGTCTATAAATAAAATTCATATCCTCTTGTCTATTAGTTTTATTAATTACCCTATAGTTTGCTTCTCAAACCATCATTTCCTTTAGGTTGGCAAAAAAAAATTAATTAAAGGTTTCATTAATATACAAATAGCATCTAGTTATACACATCCTTACAAAACTTCAGTACACCAAGTCCCCTAACTATAAATTACACTTCCTACTAAAATGAGTCATTACCCAATCCTTAACTGTATTTTCTTACTACAAACTTATCATGTTGTTTTGGATGTGATTGGATAGCACTAAATCTTTGGACAGCTTTAGCATTCTTAGTTTGAGTATCAGCTTATCCCAAATGTCTTTATGGGTTAGCAAACTTTACCCCAACTTACTTTAGGTATTGAACCTCCCTCTAATCTTCTAGACCAAAGGAAGTTTCTCAACATCCTCTCAACTTCATTGATCACATCTTCTTACCTTTATTGATCAGGATAATAGGTAAAAATAAGTTACTACACTAATGTACATAGAGTTATTCAAAAACCACAAATACAAATTAAAGTCTCATTACAAACGTGAGAAACTTACAGGTCCAAAGATTTATCTTCTTCCTAGTATAATCCAATAGAGATTAACTATCATTAATGGTAATTCTATTATTAGAGATTGGGACTCCTAAGTACTTAAATGGAAATGGACTTTGAGACTTGTAACCATTGTAATGTTCTCAACTTAGTGCATATTACATGTATAGGTAAAAGGGAACTTTTGTTTAGATTTAAAGACAAACCTGAGATTTTATTAAGGGTTAAATTCATTAGATCCCCATATGGTTTAACATATTATCAATATGCCCCTTGAATTTTCAAAACTATCAATAACACTCTATAATTTTGGTTTGATAGCACCCATCCCTCCTTCTGTCAACTTCTATTAAAAGCACTAAATGAAAACTCCAAAACTAAATTGTTTTTGTTGTGTGGAAGTACATTTGATATTACATATGGCACTACATGATGATGTATTGGAGTTTGTAATTAGTGTTTCTAACAAAAGTTGGCAGTAGTGGGGACAAGTGCTATAAAATCAAAACTATTGGAGGTTATTGATAGTTTCTAAAAGCCAGGGGCTAAATTGATAATACGCCAAATTTCATAGAGTTTTAATGAATTTAATCCTTTTATTAAACCTAAGCATTGTTTCTATGAGAAGATTGATTGAGATGTGTTTTGCTACATAAAGGAGAATGATATCATTTGTAACAATAGATGAAACAAGTTCAATCTCTTATACTTAATGGTGATAAGGGAACTCATTATCTTCCTTTAGTATCAGAAGTATCTTTCTCAGCAACACCTCTATAAAAATTTTAAATAAATAAGGAAATATTGGGTCACCCTGTCTAAGGCCTTTAACTCTTTGAAATTATGTGGTTAGTTCCCTATTCATTAGTATAGAATATGACACTAATGTTTTGCATTGTGTTATCCAAGATGCCATGGTTTCTGGAAACCGAAAGTTTACAAGTAAATCAATCATAAATCTCTAATTCATAAAGTCATTGGCTTTATAAAGGTCTAGCTTCATAAAGAAGTTATTCAATGGTTTCTTGCTCTTGTACCCATTCAAGATCTCCAGTGAAATTAAATGGTTATCCCCTAAGCTTTTCTCTTTGATTGGGTAGGATAAATGGTTAGCTTAAACACTTCCTTCATTTTTTAAGTAATAAGTTTGGATATAATTTTATAGACGATGTGGCAACATGATATAGGCCTAATCTCATTAATAGAGTCAACATTTGGCACTTTAGGAATGAAGCACAAAAAGGATCTATTCCACTCCCTAAGTGATTTACCCCTATCGAAGAACTCTAAAATGACTTTTATAATCTTCTGGCTTGTTAAACTCCAAGTTTACTGAAAGAAGTAAGCACTTAATGCCTCATTACTAGGTGCCTTATCAAGTTTCATGTCAAATACCACCTTCCTAATGTCCAAGGCTCTAAAAGGTTTAACCAGCTTTACCTTTTGTTGAGGAGAGATCAAGTTCGAGATGATCTCCTTTAATAAATCCAAATATCCTTAGTTGCTTTTAAGGGAACCTAATATGCTTTTGAAATGTTATAGTACCATTTACTTGATTTCCTTTTATCCATTAATCACCTCTCCATTATTCTTTCGAAAGCATAGTCTATCAATGTTCTTTTTACTTAAGAATGAGTTATAAAAGAACTTTGTGATTTTATCGGCGTCCTTCATCTAACATATTTTTATCCTTTGCCCCATTAATGAATAGTATTCTCTAGTGACTGGGAGCATTTGGTCAAAGCCACATTCTCATCATTCTTTCCTTACTTTGTGGATGCATCCTTTTGTATCAGTCACTTTTTCCTTATGCATCAATTTAAGCTGATTGTTAATAGCTTGAAACTTTCATAAAAAAAAGCTTCATCACCTACTACTTAACTCTCCTTATTAGGCGATTATCATCTTATTTGTTGTTTTAGGTGAAGAAACCTCTATAATACTTTAAGTCAGTTACAGCTACATTTTTGAAACACTTACCTGGCTTCCCATTATCACTTTCCTTATTCAAATTATCTCCTTCAACCTCCTAAGCGAGAAAAATATGATTAAAGTATTTTAATGTAATCTAAGGAGACCTTATAAATTCACTCATGACCTTCGGTTCCCTATATAGATCTTCTCTTTGAATCTAAAATTAGCTATATAAATTAAGCATTTTTTACCAACACTTAGAAATTAACTAAAGACACATCAATGTGGATATATTGATCAAATATGACAATCTGACGAACATTCACCTTTTCACAGTCATAAGTGATGATAATATGCCCATTATAATGAGCTTAGTGATTGGAAATAAGGTTCCAACCCTTATTAAGAATCCATTACTAATTTTCTATTTTATTTGCCTTGATTCTTGTCTCCAAAAGTCTTAGCATATATGATTTTTTTTACAATAGAAAGTCATTCACCATTTGTTATTTCTTAAGGCAATTTATGCCCCTCATGTTCTAAGCAATGATAATAAGGAAGAAGATAGGCCCTAAGGCCTCTTCTTTTTAGGTTTTTTTTTTCCAAGTCTTCTCATGGTATTATCTTCCATAAACTTTCCCATATCTTTAACAAGGTTTTGCTCATCTTTAAATGTAGAAGTGCCTACCTCAAGGCTGAGAAAATCCTCTTTGCCTATATCCATTGATTCATGATTAGGTGTATTTTCCCTTCCACGTATTCAATACCTCAATGTTTGGAGTGTTATCTTTTATCAATTCCTTGGGTTAAATTTCTCTATTACTCTTCTTTAAGTACTGACTGTTGGACCCCGTTCTCGGAACCTAAGATGTTGGACCTCATTTTCGGAGCCCAACTATCCGAAGTCAAAAAGCGTGAGCGGGTTTCCATGTAGGGTTATTTCAATGAGCCCTCACTTCCTTTCCATCAATATTTTTTAGTTCAACTCCAAAAGCTATCAATTTTTTTGGAAAGGTAGAAAAAACGTGTTAGGAATCCATTTCTTCAAGAATCACTTCATTTGGAGGTCAGATGACGAAGTTATGGTCAAAAGAATCCAACATGTTTATGTCCTTAATCATTTTATACCTGTCTTGGCGCAATTGCCATAACTTTCACTACAAATGTTAGATTGCTATTGTTTTTAGACGGTTTGAAAAAGCACTTTGAGATCTACAACTTTCATGAAGAACTCAAAATGAGATTCTGCCTCTAAAAGGGTTAAAATCGCGATTTACTATAGCTATCATGTGAATGTCCGTTAAACGGACATCCATGTCCGTTTAACGAACATTGTCAGGCCTGGGGTGCTTTCCAAACCCGAGAAGGTCCGTTAAACAGACATTAGGTCCGTTTAATGGACATGGACTGGGTAGGGGGACTTTTTAGGCCCGAGAAGGTCCGTTTAACGGACCTAATGTCTGTCTAACAGACATTGGGGATTCCCAAACCCCTCCAAAGCCTCTCCAATGCTTCCAACATCCATTCTAATGTGTTAGGAATCCATTACTTTATGAAAAACTCGAAGCGAGATTCTGCCTCTAAAAGGGTCAAAATCGTGATTTACTGTAGCTGTCCCGTGAATGTCCGTTACACAGACATGGACTGGGCAGGAAGCCTTTTTAGGTGCGAGAAGGTTCGTTTAACGAACCTAATGTCGGTCTAATGGACATTGGGGATTCCCAAACCCCTCCAAAGCCTCTCCAATGCTTCCAACATCCATTCTAACACCATATTCACTCATAATCCTCCCAAATTCAACCCTTGTAGTGTATAGAACCACTTCATATCAATTCAACATTAACTCTTGAATCTTAACTCCAATGATTCATCACATGCAAGCTTTCCAATTCCAACATGCTATTCTAACACTAGCAATAATTTGCAAATCTCAACAAAAGAAGAACATGCATATACACATTCCACTTCCACATCCATTATACTCAACCTTTACAACCTTTACAATAACAACCTTTACTTACATATCAATACACACATTAAGCTTAAAACAAAATACAAAAAATGCTCATGTTTGATATGCCTATAAAGCTATCCAAATTAGTTACTAACTTAATACAAAATATTTCTAGCTATCTTGGAGTTTCCGAATGCCTTGCAAGGATCATTGATCTTCTTGATCTGCACTTGAGGAGGGAAAATTATGGGTTGAGCTACATAGCTTAGTGGCTAATATATTTATAACCATTGGCAATGAGCCATAAAATCAAACATATATTAATATCCATATAGGTATACACGTCTTATCTTAATTCAACAATGAAATCTCAACATTCACAATTTCAATACACATCTCATAATTCAATACATCTTCATATAGAACATATTAGATGTAATTTAACATCAAAGAATAACACTCAAATCACCTCATAACTTAGCACATCAAAATGCAAATGCACAAAAAATCGGCTCGAGGTTTCCGTGGAACAAAACAAAGAAACCGCAGTTTACTCCGTGAGCGAAACGAGTCCACTTTTCGGATCTCGTGTGGCACAAGCGAGCAGTCGGGAGAAGGCTTTATATCGACGTGCACGTGACTACGAAATGGTTCCACTCTTGCCCCAGCACAATCAACTTTCATACTCAGTTCAATCACAATTTCATGATCTCATACTTTTTCTTTATACAAAATGCCATGACACAATTCAATGGCATAACATGATCATACTCACAATTTAACCATATCAAAATGTCATACATCTTTTAATGCACAACATAACATAAAACACAAAATAGCAATTCACAATTTATCAATTTAAGCATATATATACACACATATGCACATTGCTCATTTATACAATAACCATAAATATTTTACTCACCTTACAACTCTTGAAAATCCAAACTCAATTATGTATTTCCTCTTGCTCTTGGGTAGGTTGTTCTTGATTTCCTAACACAACCAAAATTCTCATTCAATTCCAATTCAAATGAAAATCCCCCAAATTTTCATAGTCACAACAAAATGAAATTAACCCAAATCAAGCTTAAACAGAACCTACCCATAGTCTATCTAGGTTAGAAAACCCAAAACCTAGCTTAGAAACCTTAAGAAATCAATGGGTTCTCTTAAATCATCTTCCAACACAAAACCCCTCTCTCTCTAAAACTTCTTCATTCACAACACAACAATACATTTCTTTACTAAAGCAAGAAGAAGAAGATGAAGAACTTTCCTTAAGAAGCTTGATTCATTCTTCTTCCCACGATTTTCTTCTTCGTTTCTCTAGCTTCTTTGATTTTTCTTCTCTTCTTTTCTTTCTCTCACGTTTTCTCTCTTTTCTCTTCTCTTTTTTGCTTCTTACGACACTCCCCTCTCTCATTCTTAAAACAAGACAATTTTATGTCTAGTTTTTTCCAAGTATACCCTTCATTAGCCTTGTTTTCCCAATTTTGCCCCTTCTTCATTTATTTTGTTTCATCCATTAACTCCTTTTAATTCACTTAATACCATATTAATTATAACTAAATCTCAATCTTTCCATCAAATTTTCAATCTATAATCATACCTACAAAATTAATGACCCAGTTCTAAAAATAAACAATTAAGTAAATAATAAGAAATTTAGAAGAAAAAAACAAGATCCAACAACTCTCCTCCCCTAAAAGAATTTCGTCCTCGAAATTTACCTAAGTCATTGAAGAGGTGTGGATACTTCTCCTTCATTGCTTCCAAAGGCTCCCATGTTGCCTCCTCTTTTGCATGATTCTTTCATAAGCCTTTAACTAATTTTACAACCTTGTTTCTCAAGATCTTTTCCTTCGAATCTTGGATCTCCACTGGTTGCTCCTCATATGTCAAATCCTCCCTTAATTGGACCTCTGAAGGTTAAACTATATGTGAAGGATCTGATCGGTACTTCCTCAACATCAATATATGGAAGACATTGTGAATCTTAGACAATTTCGGTGGCAAAGCTAACTTATAAGCTAAAGGCCCAATCTTCTCAATGATCTCATAAGGGCCTATGTATCTTGGACTAAACTTGCCCTTCTTACCAAACCTCAAAACTCCTTTCCATGGAGAAGCTCTAAGAAACACTTTGTCTCCAACTTCAAATT
>JANITX010000009.1:64664466-64675878 GCA_027564395.1 Erythroxylum ulei | reverse complement strand
CGTGACTAACCACCAAATTTCTCATTCAATGGTTCTAATCTTTTACGAAAAGTTCGGGGTCCAACAATGATCACGTACAAATGAAGCGTAAACCTAAGTTCAATTAGACGTATATGAATTATGAAAAGAGAATGACCATAAGATGTGAATTTAGATAATACTCGAGATTGTCATTGAGCATACATTATACATAACACATATACATATGTAAGTGATTGAGTATTCATAAGTTTGTGCAATTAATAATGTGTGTGCAATATGTGTATGGCATAATGCTGATGTGCAATATAAAAGGTCTGCATCCAGACGTTTCCGGATCATGGATGCTAATACTAATTTGGAGCGTACTGTGAATAGCCTAGATGGTCTCACATGATTACTTATTTGTTTTAAATTCTTTATTGGATTATTTGTGAATGTGATTGTGTTAATTCTGGACTTTGATAGTCCGAGGCGTTCGATGCATGAATAAGATATTAGAAGTGCTCCTTGTATGTTAATCTAACTGCAATAAGTGAACTTAACATTTTTGTTAAATGCCGAACCAAGGCCCGCTAATAAATGTGTTCTGAATGTGAAACTAAACTCTAAGGACTGTTGAAAATATGTAAATGCGATGCATTTCATTACATAAGTACATGAAAGATAAAGGCAGTTGTGACCGGAGTTGCTAATAAAAAGAGCTTAAAACTGAGGAACTGAAAAAAACTTAAAGTTTAGAACGTGATAAGAGCCTCAAGCTCAGTTGCTATTGTACCCGATATCCACTAACGGATATGGGATATTATCTGATAAAAGCTCAGTATCCACAAGGAATATGAGCTAGTAAAGAGGTACTTGGTCATAATAAAGTAATAAATGAAAGTGAGTCTCATGTGTATTGCATTTACAATTGATATATATGTTTTAAATGATCAAAATGATCTGTTTGACTACTTTGAATGTGATATGTGAAGTAAGTGATATGTGATGCTACATGATAAATGAAGTGATGTGAATTATGTAAATATATGATGTGATGTGTTATAAGATTTGAGTGAACTATCAAGGATGGTTAACTCACTGAGTTTGAAAAACTCATTAAAATTGCAACATTATTTTTCAAGCTCAAAGGAGTTACCTCGTTAGGCGAACGAGAGTCTAGTCACTGCATTCGGGTAAGAGATAGAGGTCGGGATCAATTCGCCTCTGTATAGATTTTTCGTTATTTTGTATCAAAATATGTAGTCACAAGTATGGTACAATGTGTTTATGAATGATCTTGAAATGTAATGACATTATGACTTCAAGCTTTTGTATCTATAATGGGGCTAAGTGGCTATTGAATTGTTGATGATATGTATAACGGTTGTAACTCTTGAATTTGAAAATGTTTTTGAATAAAATGGGCTGAATTGATTATTAATTTTCCGTATATGTGTGTGATGTTTTTTAAAAATTTGTAATGAGTTCGATTGCTGACTGTTTTAACATGCCACCCTTGTAGAGTATGTTTAGGAATATGCCCTATAAGAGTGGGGAGCTACATTTATGCTATTACAATAGCGCTATCAAATTTACAACGGTGGTAAAATCCATCGCTAAATATAGAGGGAAAACAACCTGGCAAAATTTGCGACGGACTTTAGCGATGGTATAAAATGTCCGTCATAAACATCTGATTTCTGCTCCTTTATTCAACATATTTATGCATTTTCCACTATCAAAATCCCAAACCCTCATTGTCCTATCTCTTGCAGCAAAGTAAAGTTTATCCAACCCATCAAGGAGTTCTATGCCTACAACCTCCTTATATCCTTCAAGCCTAGCCAACAGTGAAAACTTATTGTCACTCTTACACCAAGAATGCAAGAACTTACAATTGTTTCCATGACTGTACCTTCCTAAAGCCCAATAGTGACAAATAATTTGCTGACACTTTTCTGCATCAACTTGATCACGTCGGATGGTGGTCATGTTCTTGGCAAACTTCGTCTCCGACTCCACGTGTAAAAATTTGCATGGATTGTGATTACACGTTCCAGCCCTCCAATAGACACAAACTCCAATTGGGAAAAAATTATGATGAAAGTAATGTGTATCCTTGCCAATTTTGCAATCTTTGCCGTGTTGGTAGAGGTCTTGACATTAATTTCTTTCACTGCATGACTTGCAAGTGTTGTCTGAAAATTAAGTTGGTTAAGCCACACGTTTAGAAAGAAACTACCCTATCTGCGTCAAGTGCAACAGAAACTCAGTAAGAGCATTACCTTTTTTTGACCATTACATGCATTCGGCTTGCTTTCTTTAAGGTATACCCCGGTCGGGACTACACCTTTCCTATATGCAGCAAATCACTATGAGATATGGCAATTTACCTTGGCATCCTTGATGCTTTGCTGGTTACTGAGGTGATTCTAGAAGAATAAAGACGAAAAGTCAGCGAACAAAAAATCAACACGGAAAAGTAACGTTGAAAACGAGAATTCCCTTATCTCCTTAATTATTTTTAATTGCATTATCACTGTTCGTTATTGTCTTTAAGTTAAAAAGCTTCTTTTTGTTTACCTTTTTATTTTATAAGAAAAACGACATTATGAAATTGCCAAAACTCATTAAAATGATCAAAAAGAAAAGATGTCATTTGAAGTAACTTATGGATGTATTTTTATAACGGGATGCCTCATATGCATGAGTTTGTCGTATAATTGAATGTTATTGTTGCATGATTTTCAAAAATACAAAACTGTGAAGTTATACAACCGTGTGATGTAGTGACATATAATAGAGTCACATTTTGTTGCCTTGTAGCGCATGATCCAAGACAAGATCTAGGCATGGACGAATATGTTGGTGAGAGCAAATTAGTTGTTACTAGAATGGAGTGTGTAACATATCCTTTTCTTCAATTCGGGTGCATCATCTCGAATCAATTCCAAATATGTATCGGTCTGTTGTCTCAGGTCAAGTAACCAATGCCTACCTTAAGCGTGAAAACAAGTTCTTTAGTTAGCTGAACTCATTATATATTACATTAAATATGATTACTTTGTATCATACATTAACTAACTTGTTTTCTAAATAAGCAGTTCAAAAAGGTTGATAATACCATTTAGGCACAACAATCTGTACTCTGAGAACTAAATGGCATCATCTGCTAATAATTTGCTCCAAATGTTTTATTCTCATACAACAATGTCGAAAATAATGATGTCCATATTTTCTTGTTCATTTTTATTTGAAGACAATTTTTTAAATCAAGTTTACAGTTCTTTGCGTATCCTAATTAGGCTTGATCCAATGCAATACCTTGACTTCATGTAGAATTTAAAAGGAACTCTTCCTCTTTACTATCAGAATAGCAGTGGGAAGAAGATTCAGATGGCCTCTCCTGAAAGAAAAGCATAAATAAAGGAGAAAGCATAAATGATGGCATGTAAAGTAGACGGAGATGATCAAACAGGGTTAGAATATACATGGAGAAAAGTACGGCAGAAAGTAAAAGTTGCTGTACAAGTATTCTCGATTTGGATGCCCATCCTTTGTTCATGAAAGCAGAACAATAAGAATTACCAGCTTTGGCCCTATTATGGCTGGGCTGTTTACACTTCTTAACGTTAAATGTAACTTTGTCCTGATTGAACATGATAAAATATTAATTTCGCACGCATAATTGGCGGTTCCTGTTCTCCACTGATCAAGCATGAAAAGGGATAAGAAGTAAATAGTCTTCTTTACAGCAATACACCACTCGACAAGAAAAGAAGCATTTGAAAAGTAAAGTAAATCAAAAACTTTTTGAAGAGCCATACACACACTTGTAGATGCTGAAGTCGCCTCCGAAGTCCCATGCCTTTATTAGTTCGGCTCTGTTCTTTGCTCTAAACTTCCACATGTAGAACAAAGTTTTGTGTCGGATTTTTGTGAAATTAAAAGGTTATAAACTGCTTCTTTCAAATTTAGGCCACTGTAGCTAGGATGGGTCGGGTCAATAATCCACAATGCCCTAGAGGAAGATGGTGTTTCATGCTCTTGAAAACGGTGGTCGTATGGCTGAGCATGTTCGCTCAAGGTAACGCAGACGATCAAATGGCAGATCCTGCTGTTGGTCTACTATGCATAAGTGATTGTGCTACATGTCCAGTCATATGCTCAACCCCTCCTCCATCAGGTCAGTCATATCCTCCGCCATCTCACCACTACTACTCTCCACCACCTCAATCTTACTATTATTCTCCTCCACTACGGTCTCCGTCACGGTCGCCACCACCACCACCACTACCGTCCCCTCATCTTTCGCCGCCAGCACCTTTATGGTACCCGTCTCCTGTTATTTATTATAACCCACCACCGGGAGGGAATAAAGCACCGCCTACGACGTGGACTCCGGGACAAGGACAACATGGATACCCTTATCCTTACTATTACTTTTATGCCTCGAAGGCCACCTCACCCTCTCTCCACACTTCTCTTTTATACTTTCTGTTGCTGTTCTTGCACGTTGTTTACTTGGAGATCTGTTGCCGATGAGTTGTTTTCATGTTCTATTTCTTCAAGGGAATGGATGGCTGAATGCCTTAAACGTTGTGTACGCGATGGTATGTATATATTGAAGGGAGTCCAACGTCAATTGCAACCGTGTAGTAAATTATCAAGGTTAATGTAATCTCATTGTTCTTACAACTATAAAGATTCTAATACAACTTTAGTTTGAATTTATTTCATTAACAATGGTAATGAGACATCAAATATTATATGGGAAATTCTTTTTCCCAAAGAAGGGGGAAAAGAATAATCCTTTGCTTTTTGATAGATCGGAAAACTAAAACCTTAATCCTTATTGCATCAGAATAATTGCTTGCATCTATGTGGTCTAATGGTCTTTTCATAAGATCCCAAAAAGGAGCTGCTGGTTGCCTCAAATAAGGTAATTAGATATTAATATATTTCCTAATATTTTTACAAATATTACATTTCTTAAGTAATCAGGACTTCAGTCATCAACCCAAGTAAGCTAGGCTTAGGGATAACTGTGTTAGCATGAATCTCGTTTTCTGATGTCTTTAATTTTGTTTTCCGTATATGTCTAATAAAAAATTGATACGAATACATTTGGTCTCAAACTTGTAATATTTACCATTCAAAAAAAAAACACTTGTAATATTTAAATATGTAAACTCGAACTCATAAGCCAAAATCTGCTTTTTTATGTAATTACCATCTTCATAACACATTAATACATTTCAATCATTATTTTTTTTTGGTAATTCAAAAATACTTTATACAAAATAATAGTTATGTACAAACTTGAGATTCTTATACATGAATCTCATACTACCAAAAGGAGAACCTGGGAAACCTATTGCATTCTTACAACTTTCCTCCATACTTCACAACACAACCAACAAATATTATACAATCATTATACCAAAACCTAATGGTACTAGCGAATTAGACAGAAGATTCAGTAGCAAAAGCAAACAAAAGGTAGCACATCTAATCAACAATGCACAAAGAAGAAATAAGATTGATGATCTTAGGAATTCCTAGTGAACTGCCAACTTGCCATCTCTTTCGGATCTACTTTTAGAGGAGCTTGAATAATTCTTTCCTTCCATCCCTCAGTAGAATTCTTGATATGTTGCTAGGATTTGTTTTTGACTAATCCCCACTGGTCTTTCCTTACTTGCTCAACAGTGAGGTGCTTAATGCCACTCTGCAAGGGATTTTAGAATCCTCTATTGATTGTGTCTGAGAATGTACAACTTCCTTTATAGGTGTAACTGTAATGGTCCTGTATCTCTTCCCATTTCTGTTATAAAGACCAAGTGCTGTTGACTTGAAATTACAAACTTTACAATAAAATACTAGTGAAAAGAACTATAATGATTACCTCCTCTCAATGTTTTGGCTAAGATGTTCCATAACATGAAAGATTTCTTTGGCAGCCAAACTCCCCACATCCTTAGCTTCATTTTTAAATGTACTTGTATTCCTCTCATACCACAAAATGTAAACAATAGTGGATAGGAGAATTGGAAAGAGGTTATTGTCCAAAGTTCTGAAATTTTGGTTAAACCAATTGAGAATGGATTGAAGAGTTGTAGGAATTGGGATATGTATATGGAAATGGTTTAGACAAAGGTCCCATACAGTTTTGGAATAGGAACACTAAAAAAAAGGTGGTCAATAGTCTTATTTGCTAAGAAAGACAAGGAACAGTGATTTGGGGTTTGGAGATAGAGAAGTTTGTCTCGAGTTTGTAATTTTTGAAGGAAAGCTAGCCACAATATAAAGGAACACCGAGGGCTATTGTCTTTGGACCAAACCAACTTAAACAATAACATTAGGAATAGGTGGTCTCAGGAAATTAAAGGCTAACCATTTAGTGTACCTTTTTGAAGGGTCAGCTAACCATTCCAAACTGTCCGAAATGGAACTATTTGGAGTATACTCAAGGGGCTCAAGGTTACAAATAACCACTATGGTAGCCTCCTGCCATCTCCACTCATCATTGCTGGTAATTTCTGAAACTCTTGTTGTCATTGGAAGATTTGATCTATTGATCTCTCTTTAAGTAGAAAAGTCCTTCAGTATTCCTCTTGGATGCCACGGATCCTGCAATAACAAAGTAGAAATTCGATTCCCTATCATAAATTTGAATTGGTTACGTAATTAATCCCTCACAAATAAGATTTTCCTCTAACTCCAAGAACTATTATTGGTAGATTAGGCACACCAGAAAATTTCCCTTCTCAATATATTGGTATGGACCCATTTAACCTAAAGAGCTTCCTTATCAACAAACAAATACCAAGTCCGTTTACCTAATATAACATAATTCCAAGTTGTCAAATGTTTAATACCTAAACCTCCTTCCTTTTTAGTTCTACAAATGCCAATCCATTTTACTTTGGCAAATGAATTAGAATCCACCTTCCCTGCCCACAGAAAATTTCTAAGCTTAGACCCTATATCCTTTAGGATGGAAGAGGGGAGGATGAAAAGGGTAGACCAGTACACTTGGAGAAAAGACAGGATTGAAATGACCAATTAAAGTCTACCTGCATAGGAAAGATTTTTATGAGTCTAATTGTTTATCCTCTTATCAATTTTTTCCAAAATGGGTAAGCAGTCCCTCCTAGATAACCTTCCTACCAAGAGAGGAACCCCTAAATAACGTATAGGAAGGGTACCTTTTTTGAGACCAGAGATGACTTCCATTTGATGAGTTATATAAGTCACATCAGGAGATAAGAAAACTTGACTCTTGGAAGAATTCATTTTCATACCTGAAAAACTGGAGAAAGTAACCAAACAGTCAAGTAGAGCCTGGGTAGAGTCCAGATCAACATGGCAAAACATAAGGAGATCATCAGCGAACAAGAGATGATTGAGTTTTAGGGGTTTGCATCTCCAGTAAAATTTGAAGGAAGGATTAGCTACTATAAAGTCATTCAAACTTCAAGAGAAAACTTCCATACAAATAATGAAAAGGAGAGGGGATAAGGGATCTCCTCGGCGAAGCCCTGATTTCCCTTTAAAAAATGTGGGGGAGTACCATTAATCAAAATAGAGTATATGAAGGAGTGGTAATACATTCTTTGATCAAATCAATGAACTTAATCGGGAGACCTACAACTACTAAGGTATTAAGAAGGAAATCCCAATGAATAGAGTCGTAGGCTTTTTGAAGGTCCACTTTGAAGGCACATCTCTTTTGGTTATTAGCAAGATGATAATTCTTAAAAATTTCTTGGGCCAAATGAATGTTATCCCTAATTCTTCGATTCCTAATGAAAGCACTATGATTTAGGCTAACAACATGTGGGAGAATCTCTTTAAGTCTAATGGCTAGGATTTTTGCAATCACCTTATAAAGCATATTGTAACACGAGATAGGTCTATAGTCATGCACGGTAGTAGGGTGAGCTTTTTTAGGAATGAGTGAGATGAAAGTTCAATTTAGCTCTTTGAGGAAATTTCCATTAGTGAAAAATTTTGAATGGCTCTGATAACATCCTCTCCAATGATATGCCAAGTTTGTTTGAAAAAAAACCCACTAAAACCATCTAGGCCTAGGGCCTTATTAGGGTTAAAAGAATGGATAACCTCCTTTATCTCTTGCGTTGATACTTTCTCAGTAAGAAAATTAGTCAAAGTGACAGATAAAGAATGAGGGAAAAAGTTTGCCACATACTCTTTGTAAGAATGAAGGTTCTTCTTATCCCCAATGGAACCGAGGAAGAACTCAAAAAACTCAACTTGAATCTCTTCTAACCCAACTATCCTGTTCCTATTACCCTCTACTAAGGAATATATGTGATTTTTGTTTCTATGAGCAAGGCGCGAGTTATGGAAAATTTTGGTATTCCTATCCCCTTCTTTAAGCCATTTAATCCTGGAGGATTGTTTGAAGAATGACTCCTGATCTTCTAGAGCTCTTAGTAACCCATTTATGGCTTTAGATTCCCTATCAAGCAGAATGGAAGACCTAGACAAAATCTCATTTGGTCCTAAATGTTATTAAGGGTCACTCGAAAATTTTCCACTCGTACATTCACATCCCCTACCTGGCTAAAGTTAATCACTTTGAGGGCTTTTTAAACCTGCTTTAGCTTAGAAACTACACAAAACATAGGAGAGCCCTGAACTTGAGAAGACCAAGCTCCCTCTACAATTTGAAGGAAATGGGGCTAAGAAGCTAGAAAATTGAAGAACCAAAAAGGAGCAGCTCTCTTCCTTGTATTAGACAAAGTCCTAAACACTATCGGAGAATGATCTGAAATGTTTGGGTTATGGATAACACAAAAGGAATAGGGGAACCTAGAGATCCATGCTGAGTTAATAAGGGCTCTATCTAACTTCCTTGCAACAAAGGAATCACCACTTTGTTTATGGAACCTAGCCCAAACTAGGACATAATTGACCTCTTCTTGTTCCCCACAATTTAGACTCCACTTTCGGAGAAACAATGGCTTCCCTTGTATATGTCAAAGTCCTTTTTCCAATATCATGCTCAATCCTAATTCTGAGTCAAACTGAAATAGAAAATTGTTTGATCTAGTTATGAGGGTTTCTTTTAGCCCAAACTCGACCCATGATTTAGCTAAAGCTCTTTGTATGACTAGAAAAGCTGGTCTTTTGCCTATGAAAAAACTAACTAGAGCTTGCCTGAATTGTGTAGCTCCCTTTTTTGCTAGCTCCGGTGGGGAGGGGGGGGGGGATGACATATATTTAGGCCTCCTTGACCTCTGGGGGGTAGTCAGATAAAGATTTGTCTGCTATTGGTTCCTCCAGCCCTTCTAGAACGACTGCCTTCCAAGTTCTGATGTTCCCTAATTTTTCATTTGCAAGAGACGGGGAGGAAGATTCGGGCACCCTCTCTAAATGTTTTATCACGTCGAACGAAGGAATAGGGTTGGAGATTTGGGGTTTTTGAGGTGGGTCTTTGGTGATCACGCCAGACGAAATGGGGTTGGGGATTTAGGGTTTTGAAGGTGGTTCTTTAAGGTGGTTGGGTGCAGAAGTGTTTGGGTAGGAATTTTGGTCTTGGGGTCGATTAGGGTTTTTGTGAGAAGAAGGGACAAGGGCTAACAATGGGGTGAGAGGAGATCGGGGTTGGATTGGGGATGAAGAAGAAGCCATGGATGTAAAGGGAGATGAACTCACCTGAAATCTTTGTAGTTATGGAGCTCTCTATGCTCTTCTCTCACTCACCGCTCTCGACGCTCATCTCTCAGTTTTTGAATTCTCGACGCTCAAACTCATCTTCAATCATTATTCTAAAACAAATATTCTAAAATTTTTCTTCTTCCAACCAAATTATTAGAATTTGAAGTTCTACATTAGCATTTGTGAATTAAGATGAATTAATCAACTCTTAAAATTAAAAAACTATATTTGGTAAAAAGCAGCAATGGAAACTTTGAACCAGACAGATGAAATTAATTAAAACCTTAACTTATACTGTTAGTTAACAATTCCCATTTTTATATAAAATATCCCTTTTATAATTGATTGAGTAATTCATAAATCACCTAATTAACTCATAAAACAATTGATTATTGGATTAGTTTTATCATGCCTTGAATTCAATTCAGTTAGATTGGACTTGTATCGGACCAACACTTACTAGTAAGGCTTAATCTCTCAAGCCTAGCTATTAAATTAAGGTTTATAACAAGAGAAGTTCATAAAATTAACAAATAATTGAATAAACATATTCCTCTCCTTATGTAGAAAGTTTAAAAAATCCAACATTAAGAAATTCCTCTCAAAACTCGCCTAGGTTCTTATGCTTTCACTGTGTACTCTAATTTTTGAAAAATACACAAAGTCGGGCAATATACATCAATTAGGTTTTATAATAAAATAAATATAACGATACGCTCATCCTATTCTATATGCCGTAAATATCCATAAATTTGCCTAAATCTCTCAACCAGTTTCTTAAGAATAACTATCAAAGAAAGATTCCATAAGAATGTAACACTTACAAATAATTATATAAATGTAGCAAAGTAATGGTAACTAACCAAATGATTCTTTATTCATACCAAACTTAGGCATCGACTAATTCACCTTAGCTAAGGAATCAGTACGTGCCAAAATTTTGTCATGAATATTAATGCATCCCTTATAATGCATCCTGGAGAATGAAAAAGTGTATGCCTCATTTTATGCATTGACTAATTTGATCTAGTCCCATATAATGTGCTTAGGCATCATAATGGCACATGTCCCGTTTAAGATAAATTGATTTATTATAAGTGAATCTTATTATTGTTTGATTTGAGGCTACAAAAGGACAGTACATGTGTATGCTTATGAGGTATGATGTGGATGTTGGAATCCAACCGTGATCAAGTCACGGGCACGGCAGAATTTTTTTTTATAGATTTCGAGCGAATCTTGATAATTGAATAAACTTGAATAAAACACAAATCGATTTAGAAATCATATCTTGTTCGCTTTCTGTTGAAAAATCTTTGAAATTTTTTTTCCGATTGATCAATCATGAGCTATCCGAGTGTCCAGCCACTGATGATATGTACAGAGCAATTCTCAAACTGATTTTGAGAGACAGAAGACAAAAAGTGTTAGCTTCTAAAAACCTCTTCCCTTTAAATAGAAAAAAATCATAACAGTCTTTTATTAAAATTAAATCCCTTAAATGATAATTAAAATCAAATTCTAATTCTAATTAATTTAATTTTAATAAAATCAAATATGTCATATTTGATCCTAAAGTTTCTCAAACTTTATAATTAAGTTCAACTTAATTAATTTAATTTTTCTTTCACAAATTACTCTTTGATGTGTGATCCATTTGGTTCTTAATAAATTGGCAATGATTATAAATTATAATTTTAATTCACAATTAGAATTAGATAAATTAAAACTTCTTTTAATTTATCTTTAATTCTCCAA
>JANITX010000009.1:64562554-64580990 GCA_027564395.1 Erythroxylum ulei | reverse complement strand
TTAAGCACTAAAGTCATCAATTAGGAGTCAACGAGTGCATAAACAGTATAAAAAATACAGCCAATTTATAATGTAAAATTGGCTCAATCAGTGCTCCCCATGAATCGCTACTGCTACTACTGTTATATGATGAAGGTGATGGTGTTAATTCAAGAGTTGTTAAAGTAAAGCTTTGTGGGGGAGTTTGTTCATCTCTTTGTTCTTGTTGTGTGTTAAAGTCGTCATCATTATCATCATCGAAAAATAGTCATTGAACTTTCTTATCTTCTTTATTCGATTTCCAATAATCTGCTTCATCAAATTCAACATCTCGAGGGATGATCGTCTTCTTAGTCAAAGGATTGTACAATATATACATCTTACTCCTCTTTTCATAGCCAATAAATATGAACTTTTCACCTTTGTCATCTAACTTCTTTCTTTTTTTATCAAGAACATGGGCATATACAATGCACCCAAAAATCCTAAGATGTCCAACTGCTAGCTTGCTACCACTCCATACTTCATTTGGTGTTTTGAATTCTACATTTTTTTTGTACACTAATTTAGTAAATAAACAACACCTTGAAAAACTTCATCCCAGAAAGTTCTCGGTGAATGCTTTCCTTTCACCATGTTTATCGCCATATCAAGAATCGTTTTTGTTATCGTGTATATAAAACTGTCAATTGATGAATGATTCCATGCTCTTTGTAAAACATTTCAATTAGCTTTTACGTGTACTTACCTCCTCTATAAGATCTAATTATCTTTAAATATTTCCCACTTTGTCTTTTACCATTGCTTTGAACTTCTTAAATTTATCAAGGGCTTCTTTAAGAATATCCACCCAACTTTTTATGCTAAAATCATCAATAAAGGTAATATAATACCTGTTTCCACCAAGTGATGGTATATCAAATGGTCGAGCTATATCTGAGTGACCAATCTCCAATGATCTTCTGGCTCTCTATGATTTCCAACTTCAAAACTTTACCTATGTTGTCTCCCCTTAATGCATGCTTCACATAATTGATCCTGTTGATTAATTTAAGGAAGTCCATTTACCATCTTTGCTTTTGATAACAATTTTAGGCCAAGAAAAACAAGATGACCAAACCCTAAATGTCATAGCCATCTTTAATGATATACTTTATTAACTTCAGTACTTTTAACTGAATATTAAGTGTGAAAAGACGATTCTTTGTCATATTAACTGTAGCAATTAATTCTTCACCTGTTTTGATGACAAGAGAGAAATCCTTTAAGTGTATGTCATACCCTTTTTCTAAGAGTTGACAAAGGTTGATAACATTTCTTCTTAATATAAGTACATAATAAACATCAATATATACCTCTTCTCTCCATTTTTTTAAGGTAATCATAAGTTTACCTTTACTGTTAATTGGAATTTTTGATGAGTCACTGAAAGTAACTTCTCCTTGGATAGTCTCATCCTAATTTGTAAACAGCCATTTTCGCCCACACATGTGATTGCTAACACCAATGTCAAGATACTAATCCATTTTCTTGCACTCTTCATTCCCTTTGTATATTAAGAAAATAGTCGATTCAACTTTTTTTTTTCTTTTATTGCTACAAAATGATTTGTTTCCTCCCTCTTAGGGGTTGATTTGAACTTGTAACTAAAATGGCCATACATGTTACAATTATAACATTACACTTATGATGTATCACCTCATTGTTGAAAACTACCTCTTCCTCGGTTTTGGAATCCTCGACCATATATGACCATATTTTATAGCCTTCATTTGTTTGGCCTTTTTCAAAAGATTTCCTACCACGTCCACTTCTGTAGGCACCTCTGTAGCTACCTCGATTTTGTCTGCCTTGTTCATAAATGTCGCTAGTTTGATTGACACTAATAGACAACTTGGTTTTCAAAGCTTGTTCCAAATCAACAATATTTTCATTTTGCAAATATTTTCATTTTGGATCATTCTTTGCTCATAAACTTGAAAAGAGCCCATAAGCTCACCTATAGACATTTGTAAAAAATCCTTTGATTCTTCAATAGCAAGGATGATATAATCAAATTTCCTTATCAGTGAATATAAGAGTTTTTCCATCACCCTTACATCATCAAGAGTTTCTCCATTTCTTTTTGTCTCGTTTGCTACCCTTTCAGACGAGTAACAAAGTCACTAATCTTTTTAGAAATATGCATTTTTAATGTTTCAAATTTAGTTCTATAAGATTGGAGTCGTACCTTTTTAGTTTTTTCGACTCCTTGAAGGCAGTTCTGGAGTTTCCCATGTGTCCTTTGATCTTTTTGCCTCTTTAAATGTTGATTCAGGTTTTCTTGTCCTTCTTGCATGATTCCTTAAGTGATGTCTTCTGCACATTTGATAAAGATGCTTCAACAGTCGTATCTTCAAGCTCAATGTAGCCCTCTTCAACAATCTCCCATAAATCTTGTGATTCGAGCAGTACCTTCATTTGGATGCTCCAATTTTCATAATTTTTCTTCATTAATTTTGAAATTTGAGGTTGAATTATATTGGCCATGTTTCACGTTTTTGAAAAGTAGTCATGAACCTAGCTCTGATACCACTTATTGGAAACATAGTAAACTCACTATTATAAATCAAACAACAATATATTGATAATAAATTGACATTACACTCTTCAATATCTACTACTTTATGAGCTTCTGCTTAATCTCTTTGATTTTTATCTATTTTTTCTCATGCATACATTACAAATACAAGGTTTTTTTTATAGGGTTTGGAAGTCGATTTACTTACTGACTTTGATAGCTAACAAATAGCTACAATCCTACTAATAAAACTATAATTTTAACAGCTAACATATAGCTAAGAGTCATGTCTTTTCACTAGAAGAATCAAGAAGTTTCCACACAGGATTTACTTGTAATAGTTTCTACATGCAAAAGTATCCATTATATTTAGATCGACTATAAATTCAAGTCAACATACTCAATGAACAAGGTTCCCCGCTTTGCAAGGGTCTGGGGAGGGTCATAATGTACGCAACCTTTCTTTTATATTTTTACAAAGAGATTGTTTCTGTAACTTGAACCTGTGACCTTATGGTCACAAAGGAGCAACTTTATCTTGCTAACTTTAGAACAACTATGTGAAACCTTAACTAAAGCAACAGTTAAGAAAATTCTAGTACCGAATTGTGCTCATTCAGTGTAGTCTTGAAAGTCTACACATAGGGTTATAATGTTGCAAATTAATGTCTTAATATTCAACTCGATTAACTTTATACAATTATTATTTGACGTTTCCTTTGTTGTTTGGGGTTGTTGAGGAGGAAAATGATGATAACTATTTGTCTTCATTTCTGAGCTGCGTAACCTACTTGAAATCAACTCAGAGAACATGCCAAAGCTTGCAATTTTATGTGATGGACAGAGAGATAGAGTAAATGGAGTACTAGCTAATTTGCTTATAATGTTTCATGGATCCTTGGACATTTTGATAGTTCGTTCAATGACATAAACTTTTCAATGAACACGTATAAATAAATAAATTTTAAAAGTATTAATTATTAACCTTTTAAAGTATGATCAATAGTTTATTACAAGATTCTACTATCGAGAATCAATAATAAAGAAAACTCAATTAATAAGAATTCTAAATAATAGGTTATATTTAAAATAAGATAAAAAGTAATAAAAAAATTATAATAGACTTCTGATCCCGATTGTAATAGAATAATTATGAATCTTTTTCATAAACTTTGATTTCCCAAAAACCAAGACCTTTTTAATTTTATAAAATGATTAACACAAATCATAATAATGCAGAAAATTAATTCATATGTTATTCTGAAGCTTAATCCTTATCTTGTCGAATCCCTCGAACCATTTTTGAAACCTTTGTCTCAACCACCGTAGATGTACAAATGTCCTACCTCTAACGATATCCACATAATGGATTGAGATAACTCTGTAACTTCTACGAAGAGGGTTAACCAACAAGTGTTAGTTCCATTAGAGCTTAAGCCTATTTATAATAAGTTTTGGACATTTTATTAATTTAATTGAAATTAAATTCTAATTTCAATTAAACCTTAATTGGAATGACAAATAATTCTAATTAAAAACCAATTATGCTCAAATAAGATCCAATATCTCATATTGATCCTTATTTATTAAATATCTCATATTTAATCATATCATACCTCAAACTTCACAATCAAGTCCAACTTGATTAAAATAACTTTGCTCTCTTCAACCCATTCTTTATGTGAGACCCATTAGGTTCCCAAATACGTTGGCAATAATTATAAACTCTAATTTTAATTCATAATTAGAATTAGATAAATTTGAACTCCTTGTAATTTATCTTTAATTCTCCAATTAAACAATTTGTAATCATAGATCAAGATTGGCATCTAGCAACTCATTATGACCACCCAAATATTTAGGAATGTCAAATTGGTTTTGACTAACCTCTCCCCACATGATTTTTCCATATAATCCAATCCTTTCATCAATCAATGTTCCAATTATACATAGAGTATGGAATTAATTTTTATTATATTTTGAGTCCAATCAGATTAATTCTTCGTTATTAACTATTAATTCAATTAATGATATTTGTTAACTATTTACAAAATGTCATTTTACCTTAGCCAAGGATTACTCAAATCAATAGTAATAAAAAATAATGGAACATTTTCCCTAATTATTATAAGGTGATGAATTCTATCTTGATCACATAACTGCCTCCACATAGTTCATACTACATCTAATGTTTATCGATTGAACAACCTATGATTAAATAGGTCATAAGTAATATCAAAACATAGCAATACCTATAGAAGATAACTTTGGAGACCTCAAGTCAAAGGATCACTTATATAATGAGAATTCCATGGACATATAAGTAATGTTCCAAATGGATTTCACATTTCAGGTCTATTCAGTGAACTTAGTATCTAATAAGAACTCACATATTTGTTTAAGTATCTCCATACTTTAGCCTATGAAATCGACTACTTCCTCTATAAGGAAAAACAAAACGTGTGCTAGTCCTTTTATATTCTATTAATGTCTAGTCTTAATAGAACAATGAATAGGAACAATTTAGGGATAATACATAAATACAATATGAATCTCATAATTATAATCTCTTTATAATTTCATTTACAATGTATAATTATCCTATGGACTTTATCATATACGTCTAAACATGTATAAGATAAAGAATTTGTTTAAATTATTTTGTCACTAAACTAAAACCAAAGCAATTGACTGTAGGAGATAAACCAACAATAAAAGCCTTAATAATCAAGTGTTAATGTTAATAATAAATACTATTGAACTTGTATTCGATATTACACTTAGGGTTCGATGCAGATCTATGCCATCTTTAGACATTCTCCTTGAAAAAAAGAGAATTTGATTTTGAATATTGAGATAAAAGATACAAATTCAACAATGAAAAATGTAATTAGAGAATTTCTCCATCTTTAATTCAAGTAGCATCATAATCAGGACGATCACTTCATTTGACTAAAAAGTAATGAAAGCCATCTTTTTTTGAAGTCATAAAATCATCATCAAGGATGGTTTCATCCGTTTCCCTAAGGTACTATAAAGAATGCATTAAAGGTGTACGTTTGTTAATTTCACCTACATAAATCTAAAAGGAAGGATTAAGATGTCTCTATAAGGTATCAAATCTTCTACACTAAAAAATGACTAATATCTATGTCAACAAATCTAGATGATATGTATTAGATTTAAATTTTTATGAACAATAAGTCAAGGTTAGTGGCTCTAACATAAAATTTCTTTAGAAAGTGTTTTGAAATACTTTCATGAAGAATGTGAACTATGACATGGTCACCAATATAAAATTATATGGATCTATGATGTATATCAATAGTAAGTTTATACTTTTCATTACTTAATGTCAAACACATCTTATTTTTAGTTTTTTAGGAGTTATAACCTTAATCAATTTTATGATATTTTGAGTGGTCTAAATTCTCTATCTTTGATCTCTACCCTAATTTTCATAAAGAAACTTTGGTTTCTGTTCTATTACCTTTAGCTCTACGTTATAGTTTCAACCATCAAATGATAGGTAATTTTTAAAAAAGTTAGTAGTTTTAGTACGAGACCTCTCACCAAGGTTAAGAGAAAGGGCACATGATATAGGTATCTAATAATATATCTATGAATAAAAAACTTATTTGTTCTTTATAATTAAGAATATGAATCTTATTTTGTAACTAATAGTTAATTTAGTCAATCATAATAATCATGACTTCAATACCAAAGTTAGTAACAGGTTAAACTAGACATTTGATAATACTTATAAATGGTCCTTAATTCTATTTTTATAAATTAATTATGCCTCTAATAAATTTGTGTGGACTATTTACATTTTATTATATCTGAAAATTTTCTTTGGATTTATAATATGTATTATAAGAATTTCATATATGGACCATTTCTCTTAAAATCTTTTCACATCTACTTACTTCCATTTTTTTGTAATTTTAACTATTTTATTAATGTTATTTTCTTTAATTGTAATGAAATTTAAGAATGTTGATGATAAGAATCATCTAATGTTGGGTTTTGACTTTCTTTAGTTTATATTGGATCTCTCTTATAATGAAGATGAACTTTTTGTTCTTCTAATCATCTAATTCCTTGATATACAATACTTTAATATTCTAAAATTATTAAAGTTGGTGCTTTAAAGGGTGTTGTAAATGACATTCTTAATGATAATCTTTGATTGTCTAATTCTTTAACATCTATTATAAAAATTATACCTTTTAAAGCCTTAATTTTTACTTATCCATATTCATATTCTATATTTTATCTATCTACTAATTTTTTTGGGAGTTTAAATAATTTTATTTCAAAATAATAATAATAAATTGGCTATAAAGGGAGCCATACAAAGTGATACAAGTGTTCACTCATAAGCAAACCAATTGCACCATGCAATACCGACACCTCGACTTTCAGGAAAGCTACACATCTAAAGGGATCAATAATATCTTGGTGTCTAAGAGGAGTAGCATTAGTGATTCCTAACTTAGTAGAAATATAACTATATTAGGACCTAATTTTTGCATGCAGTTTCACTAATCTCCATATAGAATTTTTTAGCAGTAAGAAGTTATTTTATCCAATATAATAACCTTTCTACTAGCTTATTCCTTCCATTTTTCAATTTTTGAGAATATAGTTGTTCCTTTCTCACCATATGACATAAACATAGTAAGTGAAAGCCTTTCTGAGTAAGGTTACATCCTTAGCTAGTGTTGGATTCCGTTTTCAGAACCCAACTCTTGAGTCGTGAAACGTGAGTCTCTGATGCCACAACATATGTTGGGCCCCATTTTATGACTGTTCTTATACTGAAACAGTAGTCTGTGTTTGTCTTCCATCTAGAAATTGAAAGTCTTAGAGACTGCATTAAATTTCAAATCCTTCATATCAATTTTAGCTCTATGTCTCTAGTTGAATTGAAGTAAGAACCATGTCAATCGGAGCACTATAGATCAAGATATGCGTAAAAAGCCAAAGTGTGTTCATACCCCAATCATGCTCTCCCCACCGACCCCTCACTTTCTGTCCATAAAAATTTTTCAAATCAACTCTAAAAGATACCAATTTCTTTTATATAGAGATAGAAACATGTTTTAGGAATATATTGGTTTAAGAATCACTTCATTTGGAGGTCGGATGAGGAAGTTATGTCCGAAAGAATCAAACATGTTTATACCCTCAATCATATTGTACCTAACTTTGTGCAATTGCCATAAATTTCAAAGTAGATGTCTGATTGAGTTTATTCTCTGACTGTTTGAAAGAATACTTCTAGATATACAACTTTCCTGAAGACCACAAAGTGAGATTCTTCCATTTAAAGGGTCAAAAATACAAATTACCACGAGTTTACAGGGTATATAAGTTAAACAGACATACATGTCCGCCTAACGGACATACATGGGTTTGGGGGCCATTTTTGACCTGAGAAGGTCTGTCTGTTAAACAGATATTGGCAATGTTGGGGGTCCTCCCAGACCCAAAAAGGTCTATTTAATGGACCTAAAGTCCGTCTAACGGACATAGGAGTTTCCCAAACCCCTCCAAAGGCTCTCCAATGTTTCCTACATCCAATCTAACGTCATGTTGACTCATAATCTTCCCAAATTCAACTCTTCTAGTGCAAAATCACTTCATATCAATTCAAACACAAAAATTATCTCATAAAACTCTCAATTCTCAACCCATTTGATTCATCAAAACCACACATTCTCATCATTTACCATAGCTATCCTGTGCATACATTCCATGCAGCATGACATCTTGTAATGATCATATCTTTTTCGCTCCGGTATTCAAAAATTACAAACTTTATATCGTTGGAAAGCTAGAAAGATCATCTACCACTGCCATGAAGAAATTTTGACCAGTTCTACCTAGATTATTCCAGATTTTCCCCTGAAGTCAGAACATAATTTTACCCTTACGAAAGACTTGAAAATTGTCCCAAATTCACTTCCTTCATGCAACATCATTCTTAACCATTCAACTGCATTTCATCATTCATAATTCCTATTTTCTTTTTCATAACATCTCACTAATGTATATATATATAAAACAATGTAACAACAATTCATGTTCAAAGTTCATCAACTCAATTTGATAACTTCTTCAAATGTACCTAATTCTAACTTAAATTCATATTTCAACTTACAATCATCCATACACAAATCCATATTCCATTAACATCATAAAATAAGAGTATTACAAATCTTTAATGGCATTCCAAGCCACATTACATCATTTCACAAAATCCCAAAATACATAAAAATACTTGAACTATAATTGCTCAACATGTGACTACAACCTTGTTTTACATGAATTAACTTCAAAAACAAATTATGCATCATAATAGTGATGCCTTGTCTCTCTTTCACTCGATCTCTTGCCTAACCACCTAGAGATGGGAAGGAAATGGGGGTGAGCTTAAAAACTTGTGCGTAACAAGTTTATAATAGATAACAAGCAAAACCATTTAAAAAGTTCATTGTCATTGAAAATTCTTATTAAATCACAAAATATATGTTTCTCAAATTCTCGTTAATAAAACAATTTATAAGCAACATAAATCATACATTTATCAAACTTGTAAACACATAAGCACATCATAATGGTTTGGGTAGGTCCGTAATAGAATATATTAACACATTCCCATATAATGGTCCTGTGTAGTCGTGAACAGAACAAACTAACACAATCCCACATAGTGGTTTTGTGTAGTCGTAAACATGAGGGAGTCCATGAAGGAGCTCCATGACATTAAAGGGCAGGCGGAAGAAGCCTTTAGACAAGTGCACTTGACAAATAAAACAGACCACCACAAACCTACATAATATGTAATTCATGATTTGAAAACTGATTGCCTAAATGGCACATTTCAGAAACTTGTTTTTCATGAACATACAATTTTTCGAAAACCCTTTCATTTAGCAATTCACAATTCATCATCAAAATTTCATACGCGAAACATGTAGCAATTTCTCAAATCAATCACATCAACAAAAGCAACATTTAATTGAAATCATTTTATTTTCTTAATTTGGAAAAAGAAACCTTAATGGCTCATTACTCAATTATAAACATGAAACCCACCTTGATTTCCTTGCTTAACTTTGCTTAAATTACCTCAACTCCCCTTGCTCCTCTTGTCTCTCTTAATTTCCTTTATCAAAGACAAAAATTCCATTCAATAGGAATTCAAATTGGAGAACTCATAAGACATATTCACTAAAATTGATCTTAGAAAGCTTAAACCCATGTATTTTCTAATATCCATGCACTAAAATCCTTCTAAAAATCCAAAAAATAAAAAATGATCTTACCTTGATTCTTCACCAAATGCAGAGTTTCTTGGCTTGAATGAGAACTCTAATCCTCCTCTTCCTTTTTCCCTTCTGGATCAACTTCAAAATCACTCTTGAAGGCTTAAAAAAATTGAACCCTAGCTCACTTCTTTCTTTTCTCTCCTTCTCTCTTTTTCGTGCTTCTCTCTTCTCTCCTTTCTCTCATTCACATTTTTGGCTTCTTTCAATTGCAAGACACTCTTTTCTTCTTCCTTGTATACCATTAATGATTGTATAATGTCCACTTTGCCCTTCACTTAAAGCCTTATGTCTTTTAAGCTTAAGTGACTTGCCAATTTTGCCCTTGATACCATCTTACTACCTTAATTCAATTAACCCATGTCATATAATCTTACTCACATTAACAAGCTAATTAACTCCACAAAAATAAAATAATTAATCTATCAAGACCTCAAAATTTATTTAAATCATGCTTAATAAATAAAAAAATTGGGGGTCAACATTCCTCATAACCTCTCTCTTTACTTTATTCTTTGGATACTATACTAAAGATTATCTCTCACTTTGAGAGACAGGTGCTACGACAGGTTTACAGCTAACTGTATTAAACCTTTGTAACACATACTTAATGTATGCATTCTATAAGAGGTTTGACGAGTGTTGAGATCTGTCCCGGTAAACCTAAATGCCTAGGACAGAAGATGTTACACTAAGGTCCTTCATGTCAAAGTTATTGACCAAAAGTTGCTTAACCTCATACAACATGGTCAAGTAATTTAATATGAGCAATATATCATCCACATGCAGTAATAAGAAGATAACTTTACTTCCTTTGACCTCATAGTACAAGCATATTTTTAACTTTATTTTCCATGAAGCTGAAAGAGGCCAAAACCTCATCAAATGTAAGGTATCACCTTCGGAAGGTTTGATGTAAACTACATGTTGATTTGCATAACTCGCAAACCATGTCAGTTCCATCTGGATCCTGGGATCCTTTAGGTTGTACCATATAGATGACTTTATAAAGGTCTTTATTCAGGAAAGTGGTTTTAACAGCTATCTGATGTAACTCTACATCATCATGAGCTACAATTGCCTTAATCACTCAAAATGTATCCTACGAGGATACGAGAGAAAAGGTAACACAAAGTCAACCTTTCTCTCTAAGTGATCCATTAGGCAACTGAGCAAGCCATAAACCGCTAAACTTTATCTTGAAATCCTTTAGGTCTTAAAAATTCATTTACAATTGACAAGTTTGCAGTTCTTGATGCAAATCAACTAGCTTTCAGACCTTAATATACTTCATAGCTTGCATCTCGTTATTCATCGCATTCCTCCACACATCTGCTTTGGGTCTAGAAACAGCTTCTGTAAAAGTAACTAGATCTGTAACATGTCTAATAGCATAGTCCTATACACCTGATAACTATGTTATCAGATAGGATAGCAGGCTGTCTCACTCTAGTAGATTCACTTAACTGTATTAGATCTTGTACCCCCAGGAACCCCTGTGTCTACAGGTATGGGTTCCTATTCCCGTAAAGGCATGGTACAAAGACCTAGATCCACCGGATCTAATTGTATGAGTAGCAGGTACTTGATAACTGTAGTATCCGCCCTGCTATCATCCGAAGAGTCAATAGGCCCACCATCATCATAGACATCGTATTCGAATAACTTAGTTGTTTGTGATTCCACTATTCTGAACCCTCCTTCTCTACAATAAAAGTTGTAGCCTTAAAATGGTCGACATATCTTACTAAATGGCAATGAAGGGAACGAGCATGTAATCTATCTTTATAAGGATTATACTACCTTAGTAAGGCAGCTCCATACACGAACGTGAGCAAGGCTGGGTTTCCAAACTTTTAGATAATTAGGTAGATTAGTCCTGTACTGCATTGACTTCTTCAAGTCCTTTAGGGGCCTTTCGGCAACACACCATTTTTTTCAGAACTACTCGGCATAATGAATTAAGTCACTATTCGAACTGATTTTAAATTCTAAATATCTGGCAAATGGACCTTTTAAAGTCCTGAAACAACATGTTTGCCATGATATTCTCCTCCACAGTCAAATCTGACTATCTTGATGAATTTTTCCAATTAGTTCTCAGCCTTCAGTCTTGAAGCAAGAACACACAACTGTAATGGGAATAATCATCAACAAATGTCATATTACATTTGGAATTGCACAATGATACCATATAAGGTCTACCAATATCTTTATGTATCAGACTTAACAAGTCGGAAGCATGAGTTGATCTAAATATTCTTATTAGTCAACTTACCCCTGCAACAGTCAGCACATGTTCCCAGATCATCATAACCTAGAATTGAGAAATGTTTTCCTTGATCAATCTCTCAACCCTAGCTCTGGAAATGCAGCTTAAACTTTTATGCCACATCATATATGACTTCTCATTCATCAAGGTCCTTCATAACTTGTTTAGTAAGATACGAAGAAGCATATATCTAATTTGAGATAAGACACATTCTATACAAACCATATGACAAGAAAGTTGTAATATTATGTTTTGCATTATACAAAAACTGTACAAAAGAAGTATTAAATGCAAAACATCAACCTTCTTTGTCCAAAATTGATCAAAAGATTATATATAAAATGTGTCGTGTAAAACCCAGATGAACCTTATTATAAAGTTCAGTACATGCATCCCCTATAATATTACTTCCACTTCTTTATTGTTGTAAACTATTAGTTTCTCCTTCCCTTTATTTGCCTTTATCCTTGATATGAACTATCACATCGCGGAAGCATCTTGATCAGATGTTCCACCAAATAGTCACCAAGTATTTAATGCGACTATCGCAAATTAGATTCATAATTGACGAGTCAAAGAATAACCTGATGGTCTCAGTCTTTCCTTTTAAACCTCATACTACTGGTTCCTTTATGTCCCTAGGACCTTCATCAGCACTGATTTGACCAACATCAGCATATGGAGAAGATTTGAACTTTCTTCCTTTGAACTCAGCGGGCTTCATATTTGTCTTCCCTTTAGCTGCTTCAAGGGCTGTAGGAGTAACAAGCTTGAGTTTGTCCTCCTCAGCAATGCAATCAGCTATCAAAGCATTGAAGTCCCGACATCTTCAATCTACTATGAAGACGAATTATTCTCGATATGTACTTCATTACTCCCATTTTCTCCCATATACCTTATGGATAATAATTCCTTAATCAAGGCACTTGTCTCAACACTAGATGAGACTAAGTACCTCTGGGAGACATTATAAAGAAACTCCTTCGCTATGTCTGTGTCCGGAAGTCCACTTTGCAGATGGTTAGGAATGGATCTCTTAATGGTCATTAGATATAATCTATTAGACCGATCCCAAGCTTCATAGGCTGCTTTATAAGTTTTCAAGATCATGGACGTAATTGGAGATGGCCTATCCGTCCTTATGGTCAAATCAACCACAACTATATCCACAGCTTCAAAACATCCTCCGTCCACTTCTTTAAATTGAAACCGAACAAGGTTTCAATGGTAACACTCATTTTATTGATTGAAAAGGTCACTTTAAGATGATAATCTTTAAATCAGCACAAATGTAGGATAACAACAATACTTAAGCCAATAAATAGTATCTTTACTGAAAATCCGGTCACACATATTATGAAACACCTATAGGTTGAATACATAATATATGCAACTAGACTTTCACATATAAAAGCGATCAGAGTACAACTCATCAACTCTCATAACACTACCACCTGTAGCAAATAGATCATTCATGCAATAACTTTCCTCTATCAAATGCCTTTATGAACATATCAAAATCTGATATAAGGCCAACATCTGTAGGCAGAATAACCAATCATGAGACTAGAGGCATCCCCTAGCGTGTAAGCAGAACAATTCAAAATATTGACTCGAAAGGCTACTGTGGTGACTACATTCTTATCAGCAGTCAAAAAGTCCACAAACACAAGGGATACATCTTTATTTCATCCTAACATTGTTTATAGGCACATGATATATGAAAATGTAACATCAATAAATGCAAAAACCGAATGCACAATCTCATTGTCATACACTCGTGCTGAAGAAATTCTCTGAAAAATTTATTTGAGACTTTCGTAAAAGAAAAATCTCAGTAGAGTGACTATCATGCGTCACCAGATACTAAACTGACCACCCGAGACATGAAAACCTCATGTATCTCCCTTATGGCAAGTTCATTGCATGAAAATTCACTTAAAAATAGCCTTAGAATGTCTTAATTCCTTTTCCGATCGACTATCATGCAATCCCGAACACTTAACATGAGACCCAAGACACGAAAACCTCATGTATCTCCCTCATACGATGTCCGAAGCATGAAAATTTATTCAAAATCGGATTCAAAATACCTTAATTCCTTTTTGTAGAGTTAAACTTTAACTTATTACTAATGTAATAAATCCAGAAAAATGGAAAAATTAACTTTATAAATTTCCCGGACCCAGAAACTGACCCAAAACACCTCGGGGTACTCTTACGGGAAATTTAAAACTTTTGTGCCTCTTTTTGGAATTACTGTAGCACTATCCGTACAGCGCATGCACTACACCCGCTGCCACGTGTCTCCATCGCTCTGGTGCCACGTGGACGGTATAGATGGGCACGGCCGCATGTCGACGCGCAATTGGCGCATTTGCCGCATGCATCGACCATACGCGACTACCTTCGCTACATCACCACAGTGCATGCGCCCGACAATCTTCATCTTCTACGACGTCGGAGGCAATTTCTGACATCCCAGGAACCCGTTTTTCTCTCCGTGCAGCCCGTTTTCAACCCCTTTTTTGTAGCTAGCCTAATGTATTCCAGTTTTACGTAATTATATACGTTAAAAAAACTAAAAAAAAAATCAAAAATTAAGGAAAACAATATGAGATGAAAAACTGAAAAATCTTCATTTCTGGCAATCCGATCACGTAACCACTCTGATACCACATGTACTATGTAGTATATGCCTTATTACGGATCCGGATCTACATGAAAGGATTAAAAACGAAGGTAATGCGAAATACCTTATTTTGGTTCCATCTGATTTCGATGCCGATTTTGAGCTCCAAACGATCACGAATCTCCTGGGACTTTTACGGAAAGTGCTCACTAAGACATGAGCTAGGTCTTTCTACAGTTTTCTCAATACGTAAGCTCCCCTAACGGGTTGAGGATTCCTTATGCTTACGATTGATATGAGTAACTGCTGGAAACCTTAACATTTATATAGCTTTTATATCGGGCTTCTCCATCACAAGGCTAATATGAACCCAGTCCATACTAAAAGAGATCCATTTTCTACCCAGACTTCGACCCATTAATTTAAATCATTTATTGAGCCACTTTATTATCTTTATTTTGATCAAATTGTGTAACTTAACTGATAATTTATTTAAAAACCAAAAATACAATTAATAGTTGTCCAACTTTACGGGAAATAACAAAATTATCCAACAAACATATGTAATAATAGAAGACTATACCGAATTTAAACATCAACAATAGCAATGTACAGTCAGAGACTTCCTAAAAATTACCCCAAACTTTTTATAACTCGGGGACAAGTTGAGCTTCACTCTTGCTTCCTATAAAGAGCCAATAGATACGAAGGCAAAAGCTCTCCTAAATTGAAAAAGAAAGATTAACAAGCTCCAAGTTCCAAAGGTATAACAAGGGTCAAAGGGAGATAAATATGCTATCTGAGAACTAACCCGAATCCTAGAGCGGTAGGTCACAGAAAGGCGAAGCACCCCAAAATTCACAAATAGCCATAATGTATCCTCGGATAGATGACTCGATAGAATCACGGGATTATCAACAAAATATCTAAATAAATCCACGTGTAAAAGTTTTAAGATAGTGAAAGTTACCTTCTTATTAATTTAATGAATTTCTTGATCCATAACACTAGAGACTATTGACAAGTTATTGTCTAACTTGGTGATGAGGTTGACACATTGAAATTCAATTCAACCATCTAATTAATGGTATTTGAAATTCAATTCAACCATCTAATTAATGGTATAAATATTTTCTTATCACATAGACCACACAATTAAAATATTTTAATTAATTAATTAGTTACAATATAATTAATTAAAATATAATTCATTCATTCATTAAAATATTTTAATAATTAATTAATATATTGTAATTAATTAATTAAAATATAATAAAATTTTATTTCTCAATATTTTTTACAAACCAACTACTGTTAATAGTAATGATAATCATTTCTTCTTCTTAACCAACCATCATAATTATAATGATAATATTCATTCTCATTCCTCACTATATTCATTCCTATTCTTATTACCATTCTCTAATACGAACTAACCATCCCCTAAATTTTTAATTCACAAAGATTTAAAATTTTAAAGATATAAACAAGCTATTCTAAATATCTAAATAATTCCACGTGTAAGAGTTTTAAGATAGTGAAAGTTACCCTCTTATTAATTTAATGAATTTCTTGACTTATTCATGCGTCCTTTTAATACCTTACACTAGCTAGGGACTATTGACAAGTTATTGTCTAACTTGGTGATGAGGTTGACACTTTGAAATTCAATTCAACCATCTAATTAATGGTATAAACATTTTCTTATCATATAGACCACTTAATATTTATCGTAATGCGATAATTGATTCTGTTGAATCTCATATTACAATAATAAATTAAAAATTTTTCATTAATTTTTACTTGTAGTTATTAAGTTGATTTTATATTTCAAAATTTTCAAATAATTTTTATTTAAAAATTTCAATAGTTAAATAATAATAATAATAAATTTAGTGATTTAATTACATTTATCTAATCAATAATAAAATAATATTTTTAGATAATAATAATAGAAGAAAATACAATTTCTTGATTCCATAAATTATAGCAACAAATAATTAAAAATGAAAACTGAAGTATTGATTAAAATGCATCATTTTAATTTAAATTAAAAAACTAAAAGCAAGGAGACAAAGGTAAAGAGTTGAATACTATACCATTCCAGTTGATATCAGCTAGTATATGTCGTTTCGATTGGAAAACAGTACTACCTTTTGTACCAAAAAGTGGTACTAGATAGTGCAGACCTTTTTGATATATCGGTTTATCTAAAACTAGTCAAATAACAGTCTAAAATATAAATTTGAAATGTATCAGGACAAAATTGCAAAAACCTTAAATTTGTCCTAAAATTGAGCCTAACAGTCCACTCCCTCGCTCTCACAAGCCAATCCCCGATTTATGTTTCATCTTGTCTCCTCACTAGACTCTCTATCGTTGTCTCACCACTATCTCAAGCTCTCCTCTCTGTCAGTTGGTTGTCTCCTCAATCCTTACCTTAATCGCTCTTCTTTGTGTCATCTCCTTACCATCGATCTACACTCTCGTCTCTGCCACCACCTCCTCTATGTTGTAGTGTCGCCTACTTTCACTATCCTCTGTTGAGTCTACTCTTCACATGCTTTTTATTGTAAGCAGATAGCTTTACTCTTCACTCCATTGTCTCCATAGGTCAATCACCATCGCCAATCATTAGCAAATTCAACATTCTTTAGTGGAACCTCCAAGTCTTAAACTCTGTATTGATTATGGCTTGACCTTGAAGCTTACACTAAATGTATGCTTGAGAGATATTAAATGTTTAAAAACGATAATGATTTGCAATTTTGCATTACCAATTATTTGCATATGGAGTTGGATTCTTTTTAAATCACTGCAAGAAATTGTATTTTTAGTGAAAGTAAAAGTTGTTACTATTCACTAAAAGTGGTAATATTAGTCACTATTATTAATAGTGTCCAATTTTTGAAGTCGTCACTTACTGTCACTAATGAAATAGTGACTAATTTAAGATATGGTCACAATTATGAAGCACTTTTGTGACACAAATATTGACACTAAAACTTGTGAAATTTGTGACAAAACTATATGGTCACAATAACTTTACATGTTTGTGACAAGTTTAGTATCACAAATAATATAAAGTAGTGACGAATTAAGTCATAATAATACTTCATTTTATTGTGACAAAAGTACCAACACTAAAACTTATGGAATGTGTGACAAAATTGTATAGTCACAATAACTTTGCATATTTATGACAAATTTGTTGACACAAATAATAAAAAATAGTGACAAATAAAGTTGTAACAACACTTCATTTTATTATGACAACATTATCGCCACTAAAATAATTGAAAATAGTGACAAAATATTTGTCACTCGTGCTTTTTTTATCAGTGTCCATTACTTCTTGGTCACTAATATTTTAAAGAAATAGTGTCAACACCATTGTCATAAAAATGAAAAATTGTTCTTAGAAAAATATTGTCACTAATGTGTTTATTACTGTCACAAATAAAAATATCAATTCAACAATAGAATTGCATTATTAGTAAAAAAAAATTACATCAGTGATCATATTGTCTAACATATTTCGTCACAAGTATGAAAGTTATATGTTACAATAATGTTGTCACTAAATAAAGATTATATGTTACAATAAATTTATCACTAATCATGTTTGTCACATCCTTTGGGCAATCTTCCTTCAC
>JANITX010000009.1:64547155-64557520 GCA_027564395.1 Erythroxylum ulei | reverse complement strand
AATTTCACTTGTATTTTATATATATGTTAAATTTGATGTACGCAATTTAAATATATAACTTTTAACTATAAAAGTTTTTAGTTTTGATCTCACTTTTACTATGATATATTTTTTTTGACAGGATCTCCTGTAGTAATACTTATGGACCTATATAATATTCTTACTATATGATACTTTGATAATTATTCTTTACTATATGAGATGATTATTCTTTACTATATGATGTAAATTGCAACATTTTATGTTTTTTGTATTATTTTTAATTATACATGAGAATTAAATAATATTTTTCTTGTATCAATTGTTGATAGTGTTTATATAAAAATATGTGAAAATAATATTAATAGAAATTAAGGGGTAATTTTTATATCAAATTTATATTATTATGATTTTTTAGATAGAGCTGAAGGAAATTAAAAAATTATATAGTATAATATATTAAAAGATTATTTTATAATTTTATAAAATTTAAAAACTATTTTATAATTTAAAATCACTTAATAATAATTAATATCGGTATTATAGCATATTAAAATCAAATATGTTACCGAGTCCGGTACGAAATTTATAAGATCTGCCGAATGACGCCAACTTTATCCCAATATTATGCACGGTAGAGAGAGAACAGATTGGCGAGAGCAAGCGGACTCCTCCAATCCCCATTGCCAAAGCAACCCCTCATTCGTTCCTTATGGATACAGTAGTCCTCTCTTCCACCGTAATTCCCATGACTCACGTACCACTTGCAATCTTAATGAGCACGGATTCTCTTATTATCCGCTTTAGCTGCTTATTTGATGTCTTCCCTACCAATGAACACCTTACCTCACCAGAGAGCTAGTCCTCATGTGGACCCTCATTTTCCTCCTGCTCTCTCTCTACAGCATTGCCGACGGCAGTCGAGTCACCTCCACAGGCTTTCTGCGACTTCCTTCCGAAACTTCTTCTAGGTTCTTCCGTCATGATGACAATGACTACCCAGGGACCAGATGGGCGGTCCTGATTGCTGGATCTAATGAATACTGGAATTACAGGCACCAGGTGTTTATTTGTTTCTCTCTGTTCGGTGTTGATCCTTATATATACGACTCTAACTTGCTTCCTTTTACTTTTCTGCGCCTCTTGTTAGATTTCTGAGAAAGGCATGAAGCTGTTCTTGTCCGTAGTGTAGTGAATTATTTTGAATAATAAAGTTTATGACTGTCTATTATGTTGATCCTTTTCTCTATTAACTGATTGAAATTAGAATTTGGAAAGACTTGAAGATTTTGTCCCTGTTATTGTGTTTTCTCTCGTTGCATGTACGCTTTATGGTTGTTGCAATTATTGACTTCTACCACGATTTGTTCCAAACGTTTCGTTAAACCTCCAGAATGCTTCTTCAATTTTCTTAGCATTTCGATTTGTCTAAATTCAACTGCGCAACTATGATACCAACAGATTCAATAATCTCAGAGCTAGAATCACTAAAAGGCCTTGAGTTGTGATAATTCCTAATACTCCTTAAAGCCTTGAAGGATTCATGCAAAGAGTTTTAACTGAAAATACCAGCTATATGATAGAAAGGACAAACTCCAGTGTGCAAGGTTCAAGGGTCAGAGAAGGGTGTCGTCAATTATACACAGTCTTTCCTTTGTATTTTTACAAAGAAGCTATTTCTGTTATTCGTATTCGTGATTTCTCATCACAAAAGAGTAACCTTACCAGTTACTCCAAAACTCGTTTTCACCAGCTATATGATAGAGAAGATATAATATGTACAAGTAAGGAAAAGCAAGAGGCAGTCTTTTAGATTTTACACAAACAACATCATTTGATTAAAAAACATATACTTGATGGTGACCGATTGCAAAAAGTCCAAATAAAGAGTTTGACTGAGATTGTGTGTTTGGAGCAAAATGTGTTAGTTCATGCATAAATTTCAGTTGAGAGAGTTCCATTGACTGGGCAAATTCTTTCTCAATGATATCGTTTCATCTTCCAGCTGATATTTACAGTTGACACTTCTTGTTTCAGGCTGATGTTTGTCATGCCTATCAGCTCTTGAAGAAAGGTGGATTGAAGGAGGAAAACATCATTGTTTTCATGTATGATGATATTGCTTTTAATGAAGAAAATCCAAGACCTGGAATCATCATTAACAACCCAAATGGTCAAAATGTCTACAATGGAGTTCCCAAGGTCTTTTTTTTATTGCCCTTTAATTCTACATCCAGTAACTCTGTATTATTGTGAATATGGATCGCCAGTTCCCTATCACACATCACAAGACTGCTTTTTACAGGACTACATTGGTGAAAATGTCACTGTTGAGAATTTTTTTGCTGTTATCCTTGGAAACAAATCAGCTCTTACTGGTGGTAGTGGAAAAGTTGTGAATAGCAGACCAGATGATCATATATTTATATACTACAGTGATCATGGAGGTCCTGGAGTGCTAGGTTTGTAAGCATAACTGAAAAAAAAACATTGAAAAACGTCAAAGCTTGTTTGCAACTCATGGTCTATGGTCTTTTATTCTGAAAGAGTTAACTGTGTTTCATTTTTCGCATGTATTCACTGCATGCTTCACCTATCCCAATATCAGTAAAAATGTTATTCTTTTCAATTTGTCTCTGTAAATCATATCTTTTCCCTAGTAGCTTAAACTGTGGCCTTACTCCATACTGTGAGAACAAGGATGTAGTTGGATAGATTTGAACATAAATATTCTTTGACCTACAACGTAAGTTACAAACAAGACTAGTTATTAGCATACAGTACTAATGAACTATATCAGTTGAAGTGAGTGAACTTGCCAACTCCAAGAATGACACCCTCTTTTGTTATCTATCATCAAAACTTGGTATATGATTGGATCCAGTCATTACAATGCTTGAATTATTTTTTGTTAATAATATAGCTTCTTTTCAGGGATGCCAAACAATCCATACCTTTATGCTAATGATTTGATAGAAGTCTTGAAAAGGAAACATGCTTCTGGGACTTATAAAAGCTTGGTAAGTTACTGGATGAGCTTTCGTGCATAATTCATTAGTTATGATATGCTTGATTTTGTGATGGATCATATCTGTATATACAGCTGTTTTATCTTGAAGCTTGTGAATCTGGAAGCATCTTTGAGGGTCTTCTTCCTGAAGGCTTGAATATTTATGCAACGACAGCATCAAATAAGGAAGAGAGCAGTTGGGGAACTTATTGTCCTGGAGAGTATCCTAGCCCTCCTCCTGAATATGAAACCTGTTTGGGTGACTTGTACAGTGTTGGTTGGATGGAGGACAGGTATGCAAAGTTTGTCTTCAAATTTTTCTTTACACAGACTTAAGGTAGTCTGTATGAATTTGGAAGCCACTGAAAATACATGTAAAAGGAATCTTGTGTCTTTGGTTGCATACAGACCACACTGGAAAGGTACAAAGGATTATGCTGACATTTATTTTCTTTTGTTTCGTTTCCTATTTCACGAATGTTGATGTTTTGTAATCTTGACTGTGGACAGTGACATACACAATTTGCAGAGAGAAACTTTACACCAGCAATATGAACTGGTAATGGCCTTTGGCTTTATGCTTTACTTCGTAATACAGTAATATGAACAAAGAGGCCTTTTATAATTTTAATTACTGTTCTGCTCCAAAAAATGAAGATTATCACATAATTTTACCATTTCATTTTACAGGTGAAAAGGAGAACTGCAAATAACAACTCTGCTTATGGGTCTCATGTCATGCAATATGGTGATATACGCCTTAGCAAGGAGAATCTCTTCCTGTATATGGGCACCAATCCTGAAAATGATAACAACACTTATTTTGATGAGATGTCCCCAAGAGAATGTTCAAAAGCTGTTAACCAGCGTGACGCTGATCTTCTCCATTTTTGGGATAAGGTATCCTTGACTACTTAACAGCATATGCTGATTTGCTCCTTTTATGGGACAAGCTATCCTTGACTACTCATAATTAGCAGTCAGTTTTTAGAGGAGGGGTGATCACTTAAGCCTGCACAGAAGCAACTCTGAAGTTGATCGAAGTCTTGCTATAGGAATGATAGCTACAGGCTCTTTGAGTTGATCTGGTGAATGGTTAGCTAGCAAGTATTGATAGGGGTTGAACAATAGCAGTGTGTCATTGGATTTATGATAGCAGTGTGTTTTAGACGAGTGTGTGGTCAATTCTTGCAATTTAAGTAGCTTAGAATAAGAGAACGGCGATGTTATGTTAAGTCAGGCAGCATAATGACTTATATTATGGAGTCATGAACTAGTTTTTATGGCACACAGTTTGAATTACACATGAACCAGAATTTTGGTGGCATACCTGATTAAAGGTTATATATTCAAAGATTACTTTGATTTGTTTCTGTTGAGAAAAAATGCATTAATTTACTTAACTTCATAGACCTCCTGCAGTACCACAAGGCTCCTGAAGGGTCTACAAGGAAAGTTGTTGCTCAAAAGGAGTTACTTGACGCAATGTCACACAGGATACATATAGACGACAGCGTCAGATTTATTGGGAAGCTCCTTTTTGGAATGGAAAAGGCTTCACAAGTGTTGAATGTCGTTCGTCCAGCTGGGCAACCTCTAGTTGAGGATTGGGATTGCCTCAAAACAATGGTAATGTCTATAGTTCTCTCTCTCGTTTAATCAGATTTAGAATAATTTTTTTTGTGTGGTTTGAATCATTCTTAAAAATCCTTTATGGTTTAACACACACCCCTTTTGTTAGTTCTTCTATCAAATTTTTTGAGGAGCTGACACATCAAATGATTTATACCTGGTACATGTAAGAAACTAACGGAAAAACTTATAAGAGTGTGTGTTTACTTTACAAAATATAATACTTAGTCTAAAAATATTAAACCACAGAGGAACTTTTAACAATGAGTTAAACCGATCCAAACTGACTTCTAAGAAAATTGTTCTCAGGTGAGAACTTTCGAGACGTACTGTGGATCCTTATCTCAGTATGGAATGAAACATATGCGGTCCCTGGCAAACATCTGCAATGCTGGAATTGATAGAGGACAAATGACTGAGGCATCAGCACAAGCTTGCGTTAGCTTTCCTAGTGGACCGTGGAGTTCTCTTAAAAAAGGATTCAGTGCATAATTGAAACTAAATATTCTCTATTTAAATTATGGAATCTAATAATATGAAGAAATAAAATCATATTACATTGATTTCCTCACGTAAGATTGTCCCTATTGTTACTTTGTTGTAGACATGATTTAGAAGCAGCTTCGTATATGAGAATTCTTTGTAATCGTAGGAAATCGAAACCGATGGTAAAGCTTGTGAAATAGGATTCTCCTTCAATCATTGTTCATATTGGGGCTGTTCATCAACCCTATAACGAGTCTGGACGAGTCGTGTCTTTCAGAAATTTTTTTCTAGTTGAATCAGCGATTCGACACAACCTGAAAATAAGTAGACTTTAGTTCGTTTTGCCCCTTAGCTTTCTCTTTGTCGCATTGTCATGCCATCCGTACCCTAGATCTCAAGTTTGATGAACCTTTGTTTGCATTCGAAACAAAGAAAAGATCTCTAGTATAGTCTAAAATTGGACTGGACCAGTTAGTTCTATTAAATTAAACTTGAACCGGCTTGACTTTTGGTTCAAATTTTGTTTTCAACCGTTATGAATAAAAACTGACTAGTTAAATAATAAATCGATCGATTTTTTCTTAATCGTAAAGAATCGTCAATACATGTTCTTATTCTTCTTCAGTGATAGGACACTGATAGGCACAAGCGGTTTTCATCTTAAAGCTTGAGCAATATTTCTCCAACTGGTTACTTCTGGATCTGTTTCATGAAGCGAGTGAAGAACCAGTGTAACATCCACATATCCCCTGGGAGGATATGTAAATTCTACATATACCATACTAACAAAACATATCATACCAACAATTTCAAACATTCTCATAAACTCAAGCACCATACATTATTTCACATTTCATTATGTTTTAAACATGCTATACAATATGTGATAACATAATATAAATATATTACATGCCGTGAAAATCCAAATGTCTTTCTGTGTATAAATATTACAAACCCTATATGCAAAATACAAATTGTCTTATCATATTGAGTAAAAGTCAGTAACAACAACAACAAACTGAACATTATTCACATCAAAACATAATCTACATTGGCCACTGTGGTTGTTTTTGTCTTAGTCGTTATACTCTTCTATCTGAACCTACACAGGGCAAATCCACCGTGCTAAGCTTAATGGGGAATAACTAAACAAGATACATGTTGACAACTATCTTTAACAGTCATCTAAACATTCACATATTCAAAAGCAATCCAAATACCATGAATCACTGAATATAATATAACATAGCAGAACATAATATATCTTTGTTTCAAAGCAAAACTCACCATTAACAGAATTCCAACACAATGTATCTCAAAACTGAATATAACTTATCACTATAGAATATTTCTCATGTTGAATCAAATCATTTAAATCTCATATTAGAATGTGCAAATGTCAAAACTGAATATCAGAATAGGGTATAAACCCTATAGAACTAAACATGATTTGAACCAGAACAAACTTTATTTATAGCAAAACTAATCATGTATCAAAATACAAAACAAATTAGACTGCTAATCCATTTTACAAAAGTGGGTAATGGGACTCATACAGGAGATACCATGATCGGTATCACAAAACAGGAGAGAATTATGTCTCAATAATAGGAGACACCGAAGTATCAATAACAGACGACACCGAGGTGTCACAAGAGCAACTGCAGACCCTTCTAGGTATGCTTATTTACCGACATCTAGGACTTAATAGTTTTAAAACAAAACAGGTTCATATATCATACAATTAAAAGTATGTGTAATAATATATCAATAAAGGTATTGAGTCATCACAAATAGGAAGCCCTTCTAACATAATCCCAAATATCAAACTCCTCGGATACTGATGGTCCGGAATCATCACAATGTTATCGCAGAAATTCCCAATTCACAAACATCCATAGCCAATTCATAATACATAAGCCTTTGAAACTCATTCATTCATGATCACTCCAAGCAATTCAACATTTTATTCATCGTTATTAAACTATACATCCTTTACATTTTCATCTCAATTAATAATGCATAATTAAACTAACTATTACTCAATTATATCGATTACCCAATTTAAGTTCAAACACACCTTAAACAAGTCCATTTAAGTCCTATTCTATCAAATAAATTAACTAAACCTTATATAGTTCATCAACTGCACAAAACCCCATGTTTTTCACCTTCCTAACCATTTCCCACAAGGTATAAGTGACCCAAAACCTTCAAACAGTTATTTTCACATGACAGGTTTTTGGATCAGTTTTGTGTGGCCATTCTGACCTAGAAAATGACGTTTTAGACAATATGTTATTCTAAACAAATGTTGCTTTATGTATCAAGTTTCAAAAGAAATAATGTTAATGTAATTTGGTTCATTATTCTGAGAGGCATACCTAAAATACTACATACCATTCTCGACAATGATAGAATCTAGAAGCATAACTTCAAGCCAAATTTTGACACTTTTAATGAGAGAAATCAAATTCGACTCTTCCATAAAAGTTGTAGATATATGTATCTAGTTTACATCCCATTTGGATACCTACAGGTCACAATATGGCCAAAATACCAATACTTGTCTAGTGGAACTACTCTTTCTAACTAGTATCCAACATGTATCTAACCTCAATTCTCTCTTAATTCAGTACAAATTCGATCCATTTCAAACATCAAACCATACATGTTATAGCAAGATACCAAGTATAACTCCCTTACCTTACTAAACTTCAAATTAAACTTCAAGAACCCAGCTAAACCAAGCTTCCAAACAACCAGCACATACCTAAGTTTAATGTGCAACTTTCAACATCAATAAGGTAATAATACATAGAATCATAAGACCTATTTCTTAATGAAATAACTTACAAAGCTCCCAAAGGTTGATAATCCAAACTCCAGCAAAATTCCAGAAGTTAGAGAGAACATGGTAGTTTCGGTGGAGAGAAGAAAGCAAAATGAAGAAAGAACAAAGCAGAAAATGTTTCCAGCTGAAACTTGCTTCATCACCATCTAGGTGTCACTCCCACCATAAGGCATATGTCTTCTTTGCATGTGTCACAAATGTCCTGCACTTAAGCTACCATTTGTCACACTTCCATTAAACCATTTATCACTTAATGAATGTTGCCAAATGCCACAATTTAATTAGGCCACTTGTCACTTTATTAACAATGCCATTTGTCACACAATGGATGATGCCAAATGTCAATGTATTAACTATGCCAAATGTCACTAATTCTTAGGCTTAGTCATTCTAATTTTCATATACCAACTTAACTTGTCACTTGATAATTTTCCTAGTCCAAATTTACATTTAAATACCTCAATTCTCTAATGGTATCAATTAATTCCAATTTACTAACTATGGTCCATTAATACTAAATTCAAGTCATATGCCTTTCACATTCAAATCATAGCACAATTTTAACTCCTATCTCACATGTACTTTCATGAACATGTATCATTTCAACTAGGGTATATTTTGGGGCCTTACAATTCTCTCCCCTTTAAAAAAATTTCGTCCTTGAAATTTATACCTGATTAGAATAGTTGAGGATACTGAGCTCTTATGGTCTCTTCTGGTTCCCATGTTGCTTCTTCAAGTCCATGGTGTTGCCAGAGTACTTTTAACAAAAGTATTTGCTTATTCTAAGTTATCTAATTTCTCTAGCTAATATAGAAACAAGCCCTGATTCATAAGACAAATCCAATTGTACTTGAATTTCTTGCACAGGAATTTTATATGTATCATCAGATTGATATCTTCTCAATATAGAAACATGAAATACATCATGTAACTTGGTCAATTCTTCAGGAAGAGCTAACTAATAAGCTACTGGTCTGACTCTTTAAGAATTTCATAAGGACTAATGTATCGCGGACTGAGCTTACCTTTCTTACCAAACTGAAGTATATTCTTCCACGGGGACACTTTCAAGAACACCTTATCACCTACTTGATATTCAATATCCTTCCTTTTCAGATCAGCATAAGACTTCTGCTTATCACTAGCAGCTTTCAGCCTATGTTGAATAACCTAAACTTTTTCTTTAGTATCTTTCACAATATCAGGCCCGATCATCTTGTTTTCACTCAATTCGGTCCAACACACCGGAGTTCTATGCCTTTTACCATACAATGCTTCATAAGGCATCATGCCAATGCTAGTCTGATAACTGTTGTTGTAACCAAACTCTTTCAGAGCCAAATAATTATCCTAACTTCCTGGAAACTCTAAAACACAACCTCGAAGCATATCTCCTAATATCTGTATAACCCGTTCAGATTGTACATCTATATAGGGATGGAAAGCAGTACTAAATTTAAATTAAGTGCCCAAAGCCTTTTGCAAACTTTTTCAGAATCTCAAAGTAAATCGAGGATCACGATTAGAAATAAAAGATAATAGTACTCTATACAGTCTCACTATCTCATTCATAAATAGATCTGTAAGCTTATCCAAAGAATAGTCAGGACAAACAGGCAGAAAGTGAGCAGATTTGGTAAACTTATCCACAATCACCCATACAACATCATATTTCCTTTGAGTGAGAGGAAGTCCAGTGACAAAGTCTATAGTTTATCCCACTTGTTGGGCCCCATTTTTTGAGTCCCACTCTTACTCTGATACCACATCTGTTGGACCCCGTCTTTATAGCCTAACATCCGAAGTCATAAAACGTGATCTTCATTACCTCATATTTTCGTAAGGGTGACGTGCCCACATCAGTCAATCACCTTAATCAAACTTTATCCTATTTCAAAACATATTTTGGGAAACTTCAAACCAGAATTACAAATTGATTTCTCTAAAAAATTTGTAGCTCTATGTCTCTAGTTTATTTAGAAACAAGAATCATCCCATTTGGAACTCTACAGATCAAGATATCATCAAAATACTGAAGTATGTTTAGTAAAATATCCAATTCATACTCTTCCAACCAATTCCTTTACTTTCTTTCTATCAATCTTTTTCTAATCAACACCAAATGCTATAAATTTTTATGGAGAGATAGCCGAATGTGTTAGGAATCTATTGGTTCAAAAATCAGGTCATTTGGAGGTCAGATGACAAAGTTATGACCAAAAGAGTCAAACATGTTCAGAGCCAGATAATCCCTTAGGGTGCGATCACGAGGAATAAAGTTGCAATCGCAAGGATGAAAGTGCGATCGCAAGGAACGAAGGTGCGATCACAAGGGTGCCTAGTGCGATCATAAGAACACCCGGTGTGAGTGGACCGAAGCTGTCCTGTATAAAAAACATCC
>JANITX010000009.1:64493464-64513657 GCA_027564395.1 Erythroxylum ulei | reverse complement strand
ATTAAGACCAATTGAGCAAATTCAACCTACATCAATCTAGAAAAATGCATCAAAGTTTCAGGTCTTCAATGTTGGAACCAGAATCAGAGCACTATTCACCCTATACCATTTCCTACATTCAAAGCAAAATTTAAAACCCTTCCAAACACAATTTGACAAAACTTCCTTCATACGAATTCTAGCCACAGTTTTTATTCTCTTTGTGCTCCGAAAAGTGAATTTGTGAAGTTTAATTTGGAGGTGTGTTCCCAAAAGTGATATGCTCTCTGTGCTAACTCATTATAAAGATTCGCTTTATGCAGGGCATTATAGGGCCAATATAACTTCGAGTAGAATCTTAGAATCAGGATTTTATTAGCCAAGTTTGAACCAAGATGCAAGGGAGTTTGTATGAAGATGTGATAGATGTTAGCGAATGGGCAATATTTCAAAAAGAGACGAGATGCCACAATCTAGTCTATTAGAGGTTGGGATATTCGATGTATGGGGTATCGATTTCATGGGATCATTTCCTGCATCTTATGGAAACAAATACATATTGGTAGGAGTAGACTATGTCTCTACATGGGCGGAAGGCATTGCTACCTCAACTAAAGATGGAAGGGTGGTAATAAAGTTCTTGAAAGATTTGTTCTTGCGATTTGGAGTTCCACGTGTTTTAATCAAGGATGGTGGTTCTCATTTCTATAACTCAAGGCTCTTTCTACTTAAACGATATGGTGTGCAACATAGGGTGGCAACACCCTATCATCTGCAAATAAGTGGGTAGGTGGAAGTTGTCAATAGCGAGCTTAAAAGGATTTTGGAGAAAACGGTAAACAATGCAAGGAAAGTTAGGCTATGAAGATTGACGATGTCTTGTGGGCATATCGGACAACTTTCAAGACACCTATTGGAACAACTCCATATAGACCTATTTATGGTAAGGCATGTCATTTGCTTGTGGAACTTGAACATAAAATGTACTGGGCTATCAAAACTCTTAATATGGATAGCAAATTGGCAGGGACTAAGAGATTGCTGCAGTTGCAAGAGTTGGATGAGCTACGTTTCACAGCTTATGAGAATGCCAAGTTATTCGAAGAGCTAACCAAGACATGACATGACAAGCATATTAAATATAAGCACTTTACGAAAGGTGATTTTGTCTTTTTATATAACTCTCGATTAAGGTTATTTCCAGGTAAGTTACTTTCAAGATGGAATAGGCCTTTCAAAGTCCCCACTATTTATGGGAATGGAGTTTTGGAACTTAACAACGCATGGAACTTGACAATGCATGCGGTGTGAAGTTCTAGGTGAACAGGTGAAGATGTAAGCTTTATCTTAGAGGTCTTATCCATAGACCTAAGGACGTAATGGCTTTTCAATTTAAACCTTGAAAGAAAGGTTTCGATCATGCTAAAAGACCTTAAAATTAGCATGTGTGCGTGTAGGTTTAAATAAAAAAACAATTTGTTTGTTTGTTTAAGAAGTTATTTGTAGGAAATCGCGATCACACTATGTAACATCCCATCCCCATAATAAGGGGGTAGGATCCAAAATTTCAGTACATGTGAGCTCGAAGAGAAATTAAGACAATGTTTTTTTCTTGCTCATGCATCATGTTAGCATATATGCATATAAATCCGGAAAGTTTTCGCATAAAAAAGTGGTATATGCATTCATTGACAACTTCCAAGTATAATTGATATTAATGTGATTATATTAAAAATGAGGTGTAGAAGAAGTAGAATGAGTGATCTTGGTATGAGTTGTGATAAAGAAAGATTTAGAAACAAGATTGGTAGTGATCTGGAAAATGTTCATTGAGTATGCTTCGGTCTGTTAGCCTTAACTTTTTATCTAGTTATCCAAACAAGATGATTCTTGATTTGGATTAAATTAGAAACGTATGGGTACATTTCTTATGAAGACATTGAATTTCAATTCTGTCTCTAAGAGTCTCAAAATTTCATGAAGGTAAGAATTTGGTGCAGTAGGTTGGTGGATGAATGGAAAATTCATCTTTGTATTTTAGGGGCAAATTTGGAATTGATATAAATAGATTTTAGCCAAGGTACCTTCTGGAAAGTTGTAGATCTTTCCTTTATCTTTCCAACGGTATATAGCATAAAAAATTTAGACATTGGAATCAAAAGTTATGATCTTTTTAAGGGGAGATGTTCTGGAGAAAAAGTGAGACGTAAAAGTAAGACAATAGAAAGTAAGACGAAGCAAGCTGTTGTTCATCCTATCGTCTTAGTTACTATTCATCTAAGACGAAGCAAGCTACTGTTCATCCTATCATCTTAGTTACTATTCATCTAAGATGAAGCAAGCTACTGTTCATCCTATCGTCTTAGTTACTGTTCATCTAAGACGAAGCAAGCTACTATTCATCATATCATTTTAGTTACTGTTCATCTAAGACGAAGTTACTGTTCATCTTCTATCTTCTGTTCCATTTTTGATCCTTCAAAAGATAGAATTTGTCTTCGTGGTCTTCATGAAAGTTGTAGATCTCAAAGTCTTCTTTCCAATAGTCTAAAAACGAAGTCAATCTAACATCTGTAGTGAAAGTTAGGGTAATTGCACCAAGGCATGTACAATATGGGTAAGGACTTGAACATATTGGATTCTTCTGCCCATAACTTCCTCTCTAGACCTCCAAATGACTTGATTCTTAAACCATTGGACTCGTAAGACATTTCCTTACATCTCCACCAAAAATCATAGCCATATGAAATGTATGGAGAAATATTGAGTGAAAATATTTGCACGGGTACAGTGAGTGTGTTTTTCAATAATATGAACTGGTGTTATCTCACTGAACATACTTCAGTATTTTGATGTTTTCTGGTTCAGTAGAGGTCCAAATGAGATGATTTTTGTTTTTTGATAAACCAGAGACATGGGGATACAAATGGTATGAAGAAATTGGAATCTAATTCAGCCTCTAAGATGTTTAAATTTCAGATGGGAGTTATGCATAGTATACTATTATGGACAAGAGTAGTCCAAAAATGTTTGAAATGTATATATCAAATCACTGAACTGAATTGAATGATTATAGAGGCATTTGAAACTTGAGACAATGGGGGATATTTTCTAGAAGGAAGTGTTATGTTAGGATGTGTAAGGGCACCGTTGGCAAGACACTTAAGTGTAGAAGATATAAGGCATAAATGGAAGGGAAAATGGGACAATTCTCACTCATTAAGGGCATAATTGGAAGAAGAAGTATTGTCTTGCTTATAAATAAATGAGAAAACATGAATGGGAAGATTCTAGAGAAGCAAAATGCATAGATAAGAAAAGAGATAAGAGAGAGAAAACATGAAAAAGAATGAAAGAAAGAAAGGAGAGAGTTGAGCTAGGGTTTAACTCTTCTTCATCTTCAAGAAAGATTTTGAAGTTGATCAAGGAGAGAAAAAGTAAGAGGAAGAAAAGAGCTTCCATTTGAGCTAAATATCTCTTCACTTGGTAAAAATTCAAGGTATGATCATTTGAATCTTTGGATTTTTGGAAGGATTCTAGTTAATAGAGTTTAGAAAATGCTTGGGTTTAAATGTTCTAGAATCAATTTTAGTGATTTTTCATTATGGGAATTTTACGTGGATTCCTATTGAATGAGATTTGGTTTGTTTTAAGAAACCAAAAGAATCCTACCCAAGAATAAGGGGAAAGACAATTTTGACTTAGATTTTTGCAAGCCAACTCGGTGGGTAAACTATTTATGGTTATTGTGCAAATGGGCAATACGCCTAAATGTGTACATATGTTTAAATTGCTAAGTTATGAACAAGAATTGGATATTATGAGATCATGTGAGGTTAGAATCGAGATGATGAGAAATTGAGTTATGATATAGAGTAACCAAGTGTTCTTGAAGTGTAAGCTTATGAATAAGCTAGACATATAAAAAGGGTAAAGATTGAAAGGAGCATTTAGATTGATCATGTACAAATGAAGTGTAAACCTAAGTTCATTTGGACACACATGAATTATGAAATGAGAATGAGCTTAATATGTGATTTAGACCATATACCCGGGATTGTCATTGAGCATACCTTGAACATAATTCATTTATATAATAATGCATACATAAATGCTTATACGTGTGCAATTATTGATGAGTGTGAAATGGGTGTTTTGCATAACTCGGTTATACAGGTCAAGTGTCTGCATGCAAGCGTTCTAAAATTTGGAAGCAAATGCTATTTTGGAGCGTATAGCGAGTAGACCTAGATGCCCTCACTTCATTGTTTGCTTTATTTGAATTTTGTATACATCGATCTCTGTATGATGAATATGATTGATTGTGTTTGGATTTCAGACAAAAGTTCCGGTGATTGTGATGATTGATTTGAATTATTGAAGTGCTCATCGTAAGTGAATAAGATGAATTAAATGTTTTCGGAATATGCATTGCATGCAAAATGATAAGTGAATGCTCAACTATATGATGAATGCCGGACTATGGTCCGATGATAAGTGAATGTGATCAAATAAGTGCATGCAATGTAAGTGATGCATTCCAATACATGAATGCATGAAAGATAAAGGAAGTTATGACCAAAGTCGCCAGGATAAAGAGCTTAAAGTTCAGAATATGATTAGAGCCTCGAGCTTGAGTGCGACTGTACCCGGTATCCATTAAGGGATATGGGACGTTATATGCTACAACTCAGTATCCACTAAAGGATATGAGCGAATAAAAAGGCACTCGGTCATAATGACAATAATAAATAGAAAGTGAGTCTCATGTGCATTGCATATGCATAATATGAATGATTCAGTGTATTGAATGTGAAGTAATATGAATATGTGAAATATTGGGAAATGTGAAATAAAGTGTGATGTGTGAATTATGTGTTATATGACTGGGTGAGCCATCGATGATGGTCACTCACTAAGTTTGCAAAACTCACCCAAAATTTGCAAATATTTTTCAAGGCTCAGCAGAATACCCCGTTAGGCCAACGGGAGTATACCTACAGCATTCAAGTGAAGGATAGAGGTCGGGATCAGTTTGCGTCTGCATTGCATTTCTTTATTTTGTATTGAATTGTATATTCCGCAATTTTTTGTATAAATTCGTATTTCGAAACGACTAAAGTGTTTGTAATCGTAATGGGCCCCAAATAACTATTGAAATTCTGCTGATTGTATGCTTGAAAATGTGTATGAATGAAAGTGAGCTCGAACAGATTATAGATTTCCAAAAAAATGTGTATGTTGTTGTTTCAAAAAAAAGAATATCAATTTCTGAATGATTGAGTACTCTAGTACGCCACCCTTGCGGGACACAGACTCGAATATTACTCACGATGTTGGGTTCAGGTCTTGCGAGAGTAGGGTGCTACATGATTTTCATATATGTTGACTCAATCAGAGTGTGGCTATTTATTCCATAATTAAAAATTTGAACACGGAATGAAAAAGTTTTCAAATAATTGAACATCTTTCGGTTATCCCTTTTAAAATTTGTTTTGTTAGAAGAGTAATTAAAGACATGAATGCTCCGTGAAGCACTTTCTAATGGATGACTTCAACCGAAGCTTAAAAGTAAATTAAAGGGCACTCTTGTGATGGAACTGAGGTCTTTCAAAAGTCAGTGGGATTCAAATACACGTTTGGAATTGCGGTTCATGCAAGAAAGGTCTCTTCTGGTTTCTGTTTCAATGAAATCAAATTTGCCAAGTCACAAGAGCTGTCCGACTTGAGTAAATACATCCATGTCTGAATTCAAAACTTGATGCGAATAAAAAAGGAAGCTGCAATCGCATACCCTTTTCTTTTAATCATAGTTTGGCACTACAGAGTCCACACTCTTGATTCTGCCCATAGAAGAACAGTATCAAACTAACCCATCGAGTTTGACGTCTTGATCGATTTTGAAATAGTAATATAGTTAAGCCATTGCTGGATGAGACTAGCGGAAATAGTAATATAGAAATACCAAATGGAAAGAGATGCGAAGGCTGGATGAGACTGGCGGACAAGGCTATCACCGTCGATCCGATACGCACTGATTATGACAATTTCCCCCAACAAGTGGGTGCCAATTCAAATGTCATTATTCATAACATTACGTCCCAATCCTCTATTAACATATCATTAACCAATTCCACATTTACTACAACACTATCAATTCCCCGTGTGCCAGCGCGTCCCCTTCTTAATTTCCCACGGTTTCCAGTGTTTGGTGATAAAGAGCGCTTGGTCGACGCTCCATTTAACACGTCTCATCTCCCAAACACTCCCTCTCAACGACTGCTAGTTATATTAGGCCCATTGTTCTGTTTTCCTCGCCTTCCATTTTCTCCACACACATTATTTAACAAATCCGAAATGCTGGGAAAGCCACTCTCTCTCTTATTTTTTATCTTCTTCTTCTTCCACTTCACTCAGTCTTTATCAAATCCAGACTCCACCACCTTACTGGCCTTCAAGTCCTCAGTACTAGACCCTTCCAATTCGCTTTCTTCATGGACTAATTCGACTGAATTATGCTCTGGCTCTTGGCTCGGTGTCACCTGCAGCTCCTCAACTCTCCGAGTCACCCGTCTCGTCCTTGAAGACCTCAACCTCACTGGCTCAATTCTTCCACTAATTCAGCTCACTGAACTCAGACTCCTGAGCTTGAAATACAACCACCTCTCCTCTACCGCAAACTTCAGTTTCTCTTCATGGGCAGCTCTCAAACACCTCTATCTTTCTCACAACCGCTTAGTTGGGAAATTCCCACCTGGTCTGGGCAATCTCCAGCGACTCCGTCGACTTGACGTCTCTTACAATTACTTCTCCGGTGAGATTCCAATGAGTGAGCTTGCTCAGTTGTCGCACTTGTTGACGCTTAGGCTCGAGGCCAACTCATTCAGTGGGACCATTAGCTCTGCTAGTAGACTTCCTTCTTCTGTGTTAGATTTAAATATTTCTTATAATTATCTCTCCGGAAAAATACCGTCATCATTGTCTCGATTTCCTGCGAGTTCCTTTAGCGGAAATCAGAATCTCTGCGGGGAGCCGTTGCTGTATGCGTGCTATAGTGGGACGGTGGAGAACGACCCAGCACAATCAAGTAAACCTGTAACTAGCACCAAGAAGAGGTTGAACAACTGGGTCCTGATCATCATTGTCAGTGTCATCGCTATGGCGATTGTGTCAGGTTTAATGACTATCACATGCTACTGTTTTCGCGAGCGAACAAGAAAAAGAGGGTCTTCTGGAGATTTGGCGAAGAGGAAAGCTACTCGGTCTCAACCACCTATTGGAGGGTACTACGGTGAAGGTAGGACCAGTAGGAAGTGTGAGAACATGGTGTTGTTTGAAGGTTGTCATGGTTTCAGTAAGGTGAATGAGCTACTGAGTTCGTCTGCTGAATTGTTGGGTAAAGGCACCGTTGGGACCACATACAAAGTGTTGATGGACGGCGACGGTGTCTGGGTGGTTAAGAGGGTCCGAGAAAGAAGAAAAAGAAGAGAGCTCGATGGTTGGCTGAAGGTGATCGGTGGATTGAGACACTCCAATGTTGTGAGTCTCAGAGCTTATTATCTGTCTAAGGATGAGTTGCTTTTAGTGTATGATTTTCTACCAAATGGAAGTCTCCAATCACTTTTGCACGGTGCGTCCCGCTATTTTGGTTCAATTATATTGATGGGTTTGACCTTTATCCTTAGTTTTAGGACTGACAAAAGATTTGTTTCTATGTTGACAACAGGCAACAGAGGACCAGGAAGGACCCCATTAGACTGGGCTGCAAGGTTGAGAATTGCTTCAGGTTCTGCAAAAGGTCTTGCTTTCCTCCATAGTTATGATAAAGCTAAGCTATTTCATGGGAACTTAACATCATCAAACATCATTGTTGATCGGTCTGGCAATGCATGCATTTCTGACATTGGTCTTCACCAATTGTTGCACGCACCCTCCTTCTCGAACAATGCATATAAGGCTCCAGAACTATTGCCCAACGATAAAAACAATGATCATGTGAACCAAAGGAAATTTAGCCAGAAGTGCGATGTTTATAGCTTTGGCGTGGTCGTGCTAGAACTATTGACAGGGAAAATGCCAAGTGGGGAGGGAAATACAAGTTTGGTGAAGTGGGTTCAAGGAGTTGGGCGAGAAGAGTGGGCATGGGAGGTGTTTGATTTTGAGCTGTTTGGGTGCAAACAGATGGAGGAGCAAATGGTGGCTCTCATGCAAGTGGCTTTGCTTTGTGTATCGGAGTTGCCAAGAGACAGACCAAAGATGAGCATTGTCCATAGGATGATTGAGGACATAAGCAGCAAGGGTGCTAGAGAAGTTAGCCCTAATTCTATCATGAATGACCTGAGTTCGGATTCATCGCCTTCTCTTTCAGAAAATGCTATTTAACTTTCACCAGAAGAAGTTGATTAATGTGTCAAATAATGTGTTTGAACTGACTAAATTGACAAAAGGAAAGCCATGAGCCTCGGAGAAGTTTGAGTTTTCGTTAGAAAATGGTTAACTTCGTCTTATGGAGATTGCTATAGCATATGCTAGACTATGATATTATATCATCTTAAATCCGGAATCTGGAAATATTCCTACGAAGCTATGCCTATGCGGATACAAATAAGAATTTTTGTAGTTGTTAGTAAAAAGTTTTAAGAGCACGAAACCATAATCAAGAACAAGGCAAGTACCTTTCTCCAATTTCGTGTTGACGCGATAGTAAAAAGTTTTAAGAGCACGAAACCTTAATCAAGAACTAGGCTAGGCAAGTACCTTTCTCCAATTTCTTGTTTGACGCGACGGGTCATTTACCGAAGCAGATAGAGTGGGGAATCTCTAGTATTTAGAAGAGTGAAAACGAGGAGAACATTCGTGCGAACCACATGAGACAATATTGGGAGACCCAGAAATTGGGGATCAAATCCTCCTCATAATTCTGTCCCAACCCTGAATGCCGATGTTTGTCACTAAGAAGTAGGGTAGGGTATGTTTGTCACTAAAAACGTAGGGTAGAGTAGCACAGGACTTAATTGCCCGCCAAGGAATTTGGTTTCAGAGACAGCCATGAATGAGCTGTTGAGGACCATTCCGAGTGTGAAGCAAGAAGCTGACGTGGTAGTAGCCGAGAGACAACCATATTACGACCATGAATTGTAAAATCTAGGGTTAATTACAAATAAAATCTTAAATTTTATAATTATAGTTTAACTTTTAAAAAGTAGCAATTAAGTATTTAACTTTTAATTCTTTTCGATTTTAACTCGACGTTAGTGTCTCCATTATCTTTGCCGATATGACTTATCATCGAAAAACACCAATTAATAATATATAATAAACCAAAATTAACACAAATGATGAAGATTAATGAAACGACATCGTTTAATCACATAATTAAAACAACGTCGTTAAAAAAACTAAAATTCCTAAATGCAAGCAAAAATTAGGTAATATTGTTTAGTCACGTAAATAAATCCCAAAATCCATTCAAATTTCCAATGAAATGCGAACAAAAATAAAATAACAACAACACGAGAACTAAAAAAAGACAGGGATTAAATTCATTTAGGGATTTCAATTTTTTTAAATGACGTAGTTGTAGTTATGTGATTAAGCGACATCGTTTCATTAATCTTCACCACCTGTATTAATTTTGGCTAACATGTATTAATAGTTAAGATTTTTAGAATACGTGACAAGTCACGTTAGTAAAGATAATGGAGACACTAAAATTGAGTTAAAATTGAAAAAAATTAAAAATTTAAGCATTTAATTATCACTTTTTAAAGTTTGAATTATAATTGTAAAATTGAGCAAAGTTTGAGATTTTTTTTTAATTAACCTAAATATATAATGCAAGGCCATCAAATTCTGATTTAAACAGTAGGCTGGCATTGGGGTCCATTGGCTACCAGAGGTAATGTGGCAGTCTCTAGTTCGATCATGGTCATCTTAAAAAAAGAAGGATAGAAATCTTTTATGTGGATTAACATGCAAGGAGGGCAGTTCAGGGTTGAGTTGGCTCGGAGCTGGAGGCAACAGACCCAAGCTAGAAAGACCGACCTAAGACTAATTTTTTTTAAAAACCAAGTCCAAGGTCGGATCAAGGCTGGGCCCAATTGCCATCCTAATGGCTTGTGAAGCTTTCAATTACTTTGAACTAATTGTCATATACTATGATTTGATTCAAATATCGATTTATTACAATGTTGCTTATATCTAAACCAACCAACTTGTCTTAGCAAAGAAAAATTATATTCCTAAAAAAAATACAAGAAATGAAAGGACATAAATAATAGATATTTCTTCAAAAACCAAATAATTAAGTTCTTTTCCATTCGTAAATGCAATAATTAAACTTCTTTCCATAAAAGAAATGCGAAAATTCAAACTTAAATTCTCTTATTAGGATTCAACTTGTTTATCCCACACTAATCGATTGTGAAATTTATCATCATTTTCTTAAAATATAGATTGAATATTTTTAAAAAGGCTATTTTTATTAAAAGGTAAAAAAATTGTAAAAAGGTTTTTCTTTCACCTAATTGAATGAAAAAAAATAGTTAAATCTTAAGTGAAACCAATGTAATAGATGTAGATAAAATTTATTTATTGAATCACTAAAAAGATTGATTTGTAATCTTTCTTATAGTCTTACTTACTCATTTAAGTTAAATAGAAATAACATTATTCGTTTATTTAGAGGATGATTGTGTCAAAGCAATTATATTGTTTTGATACATTGATTGGACACTTGAGACTGTATGGCTATTGGCTTCTAGGGATGTAAAATATTTTAGTATTGTTAAAGTTGTTATTATGTATGGTTCATATATACAAATATACAATTTTGGAGATGTTTCTTGGATGCCTTTTGGGTGAACACAACCTAGAAACTAGTGTGGCTTAAGACATGTTCTATTATGGAAATCATAGCTAAAAGAATGAGGTTAACAACATAGACATGTTAATGTGACAGAGACATTTTCAAGGAAGACACATTCTATAACATGTTTATGTCCTAGAACTATGTCCAAGTGTGCAGAGAAGTAAAGAATGCATGAGTTGAGACATGATGTGCTAGAGCCCATGATATGTTCTAGAAAGAGACAACAAGATCTACCATATCCCAAGCCATGTCAACGACAAACAACCTTGCTTGAACATATTTTTTTTGGTGGATTACAAACATTAAAAGGATTCTAAGACTTGTTAGAATCATGATCAAGTTAGGTTGGGTTTGTTAAATAGGTAAGTTATGTTGAATTGTACCACTTAGGGTTTACAATTAACTATACTTATGTAAACATATTCTATATATAGGAAATATTTAATTCTTATTAAGTAAGTTATTGATTAACAATAAAATAAAGCATTCTTAGCTACTAAGGATGTAAGCATATCTAATTGGTCAAACCTTAATAAAAATCTTCTTATTGATTCTTATTTGGTTGCTATTTCTATTTTAACAATGGCATAAATCTATTATTATATTATTTACTTAAGTTTTCAAATTGCAAACTAAATGGCAAGACAATTTTAAAATAATAAGCCTCATTTCACTCCCTTTTTGGTGCTATTAGGGATAATAAGTGGCATTAAAGTGAATTTTTTTATTACAAACTTTAACAAAATTTTAAGGAAAGATAATTATAGGATATTTCTATGCATCATCATATTTATCTATTCAAGAGGGATAAAAAATAACTAAAGCTATATTTTTAGAAAGGAACTATAATTTCTATTAGAAAATACATTATTTCTTATGGTTAAAGGTATTTACTTGTGAAAAACTATTCCTAATGGCCAATTAGCTCCATTTAAAATGATAGATGATAGGAAAGTTAATGTCATGCCTAAGACCAAAAACTCATATTCTTAAATAGTAGCCTATTCACATATATTTTTTGCATTGTAAAGAAATGAGTACATAAGATTATCAATGTGTCGGAAAGCTTATAAAATTCGGCATAATTTATAATTCACATATAACGGCACTCGCAAAGTTAACGAGTGCAAAGTGAGCATGCTTACAAACCAATATAAGTTGTTTCAAATAAAATGTGATAAAAGTATTTCAAACGTATATACTAGATTCATTGATATTATAAATTCTCTTAAAGCCTAAGAAAATTTTATATTGATGTTAAGATGGTTAGAAAAGTGCTTACACTTTTCCAAAGGCTTAGAAATCTAATGAGAAGATTAGTAAGTCTTTGAATTAATTAGCATTGGAGAAGCTTATTTGGATCTTTCCTCACTTATAAATTAGACTTGAACAAACACAAGGGGAAGAATTGACCTTTAGAAAGAAGAGTTTGGCATTTAATGTTTTAAGGAAAGAATTAAATAAGGAGAAGAGACACCCAAATGTAGTGATGAGAAATATAAATAATTTATCAATAGAAAGTTTAACAAGTTCATGAGGAGAAAGGAGTTATCAAATAGAAATAACTCAAGTTGTATAAGTTTGATCTATAAAGAAAATCAACTAACATTATTTGCTAATAAGTGTAGAAAATTAGGTTATAAGAAGTTCAAATAACTTCTCCTTGATGATTGTGAGAAATATAAAAGAAATCAAAAGAAGGAGAAGGACTACAAGAAAAAAAGACTCTTAAAGCCTTAATTTTAGAAGAATTAAGTGACCCAAAAAGTAAGCATTTAGAAGGAGAAGTGCCCCAAATGTACCCTCTAAATCTTAATATTGTAATAATGATGATAGTGATTTTGAGTTCTCACATGATGAGTTAGTTGAGAATTTTGAAATTATGAGCATGAAAAGGAGTAAACTATCTTTTAAATTAAAAAAAATAGAAGCATGCTTGATTAAAAATGAAAAGTTAAAGAGTGAATTCCTTAATATTAAAAAAAATTTAAGACTGTGATCATTATTGACGATCATGAAGGATATAAGAGAGTTAACCTATATTCTAGGAATAAACATATATATAAATAGATATGAAAAGGTTGACTGGTTTATCCCAATTCACATATATAGAAAAAAGTGTTAAAGAGATTAAGTATGGAGAATTCTAAATGAGGATTCTTATCCATGTCATATGGGATTTCTCTTTTGAAGAGTAGGCACAAAAGAATATAGGAAGAAATAAAGTGGATGTATGATTCCCCTATTAGGTCAATTATGTATTTAGGGGGTGCTTGGTTGATGGGTTTGAGAAGGGTTCAATTAATGGGTAAGGAATGAAAAGTGAGTGGTTGGTCATTTATTATCATTATAAAGGCAATAGTTTGATATCTCACTTTTGGGGAATTCTCTATACCCTCCATTTAGTAGAGGAATGAAACTCATTCCTTATAAATGACTCTTTTTGTAAAATATAATTAATTAATTAATTAAAATATTATTATTATCATTAATTATTTATATTATTATTAATTAAAATATAATTAATTAATTATAATATATATATTGATTAATTAAAATATTGTAATTAATTAATTACAATATAATTAATTAAAATATAATAAAATTTTATTTTTTAATATTTTTAACAAACCAACCATCATCAATGGCAATGAGTAATCATTCCTTCCTCTTAATCAACCATCATAATTATATTGATAATATCCATTTTTATTCCTCACTATATTCGTTTTCATTCTTATTACCATTCCCCTATACGAACCAATCGCCTCATTAGTGTTATGTTCAAGACTAGATGCCATAACAAGAAGATTTCAAGCTAATACTAGTGCCATCACTTGATGGTTATAAGAAATAAAATAAAGTACTTAAGAAGAATTATAGAAATTTTCTTGGTCTAAGAAAGAGCTGAATTAAAAGTTTATAGGTGCTTAGATGTGAGTTTCTAATTTGATCATGATGGTAGTATATCACATTCAAGGTATAACTTTACTCTAAATGGTAGTATAATAAGTTAAAAAGTTCCAAACAACCAACCGTTATTTATTCTAAGATCGAGCTAGAGTAGATTTCAACTACGGATGACATTTATGCTCACGCTTGCCCAACCCAACCCAAAGTTAATGAGCTTGACTAGAGTTAACTGGGCTTTAGGCTAAGTTCAAGCCTTTTTTTTTTAACTTTTGAGCTTTAGGTCAGGCCAGGTTAGGCTTAAATTCAGGCTACTAGACATGACCCGTCCCAAAGCCTGAATATATCAAGTATAAACAATGTCATTTTGAGTAAAAGAAGGTCACTTCTAAAATTTAAATTGAAAAAAATAAAACAATAGGGCTTAGCTGGGGCTTGAATGAGTTTTGGGTGCCTAATCCTGATAGGGCTCAAACTTAGGCCATAAGTCTTAGACCCTTTTAAGCCTCAGGTTGGGCTCAATTGCCATCACTAATTGCAATGTTCAAGGCAAAAACGGTAGTTGTTTCGATCAAAAAGTTCATGATTAAACTTGGAGTTATTCCTAGCATTATTAAGTTGATAGTATTATACTGTGGCAATAATGGTGTTATTGCATAGGCAAATAAATCGAGGTATCATTAATCGTCCAAGCATTTACTAAATTTTTTTTACTTGGTTAAGGATATTTTGGGTTAAAAGACATTGTGTTAAAGTGAGTGCCCACTAAAGAGAATTTTGCAAATCCTCTAATATATTGTCTTGAAAGAGACATGATTGAAATGTGAATGGATCTGATATTTGATACATAGGCAATTAATTTTAAAACAAGTGAGAGATTGCTACTTTATAACCTTACAGTCAATCAGTTAGTTATAATTAATGTATAAAATTATTAATTCATTTAACAAAGACATTATTTATTTTTATTTTATTAATTATATTTAATATTTAATAATAAAGTTAAGAATTCCTGAAATAATCACTGTATAATTAAAATTATAATGAGATCATAATTATGAAATTCAAATTTCATTCAAATATTCGTCATAAATTATTCTTAGTTATAGTTTCATCTAGACATGATATCGATGGAAAGATAAAATTAGTAAACATTATATTTTTTGCTTATGAAGAAAGTAATTGATCTCAAAAATTAAATTATAGAGATACTTATACAAATGTATAGGTACTTATTAGAAAATAAGTTTACTAAACTTATCGATTACGAGGATCCCATAACTTGTCGATTACGAGAATCCCATATAAAATGTTATTTTTATGTATATGAAAGTCATCATTATATTAGTTGTATAATTGAATTTTAGACTTGAGATTATCAAAATATCTTATATGAGAATTGTTATGTTTTGATTCTTTTGATCTATTCTATTTATAGTAACTCAGTTGTTAGTACTTGGATATAATATGAAGAGTGTAGAGATTATTGACTAAGTTAATAAAGAATTCGTCACCTTAAAGAAATTAGAGAGAATACTCTATTATTTTTGGTTATTAATGATCTAAAGAGTTTTTTAAACAAAGTAAATTGAGATTTAAAAAGGTTGTTTTTATATACCAACTATAAATCAATTACTAATTAGCAAGAATAGAATGATTGGATTTAAATAGAGTAGACACTAATTTTATATTTTGTCTAATTAGAACACTAAATGATCAAATGGTTGAATTATATGTTAGAACTATGCATAAACATATTAAATCAAATTGCTTTAACATTCTTAATATTTAGATAGTCATGATACGTTTATCAATCTTGATCTATGATTATATGTTGTTTAATTGGAGAACTAAAGATGAATTAATAGGAGTTTAAATTTAGTTGATTATAACTATGAATTAGAGATATAATTTATAACTATTGCTAACATATTAGAAATATAATAGATCAAATATAAAAAATAATTGAAGAAAGAAAAACCAAATTGAGTTAGACTTAATTATGAAAATTAAAATTTTAATATTTATGTGATATTTTATTTATTCAAATTAAATTATTAAAATAATTAGAGTTCAATTTTAATTATAATTAAGAGTTTAATTTTAATTTAATTATAAAAATATTCCTTTATTAAAATGGAAAGAACTGGAGAGTTAACACTTTTATCAAATTCTCTCAAACATTGAGTTTTGGTTTTTTACTCTGTAAATACTATTAGAAATTAGACATTTATTTTATAAATATCACTGCAGAAGAAAAGTTTTAGAAGATTTTGAATCAAAATTTTCTTTAACCCTTTTATTTCTTAATTCATGTTTCAAATTACTTTATTAAAGGGATTGGATGAGAAATTATAACTCATAACGGAGGAAGGTATATTCTAGCATTCGGGTTTCACATTTTGACGAAGATCAAAGTATTGCTAGTATACAAGCAAGAGAACTTGAAAGATGTTGCTAAACACAACAAATGCAAGAAAGTAGGTTTTACATAAGTTAAAAACCATGACAAGGTTGGAAACTTGTTACGACTACAAACTTCTATTCTTGGTGAAGGAGAGTAGGTTTTGTCATACTAAGTATATTATGATCTGTATGATGGTGTGGTTTTTACCGAAGTTTAGGTTAAAACAATTAGATGGGAATGGATTGGAAGACATAGAAAGATCGTGAGCAAATTTGTGTTAGGTATTTTCCTATAAAGATGGACAATAATTAATTGAATTTTATAGGTTTTTTAATAACTTATCAGTTAAGTTACATAATTTGATTCAGATAAAGATAATAAAGTGACCCGATAAATGATCTAGGTTAATGGGCTGAAGTCTAGGAGGGAAATGAACCCAGATTAGTGTGGATCGAACCCATATCGAGCTTGTGATGGAGAAGCCCGATATGGCAGCTATATATAAAGATTAAGGTCTCTTATAGTTGCTTAAGTAATTAGTGAACATAAAGTTACTCTAACTCATTTAGAGGTTCATGTTTTAAGAAAACTATAGAAAGACGTTGACCACGTCCCGATGAGTAGATCCTGTGAAGTTGCTAGTGGAAATTGCGTTCGTTTCGGCCTTAGAAAGCTCTTCCGATCGTTATGGAAATGAAATAAGGTATTTCCGCATTTCTTCATTATTTTCCATTCACGTTCGGTCTGGGATATGTAGCTAAGGCTCGTGTTACATGTTGTACGTAGTATCAGAGCAGTTATGTGATTGGGTGGTTAAAAACGAAGTTTTTTTTGGTTTTATTCCATAAGGGTTTCAGAGAATAACGATATTTTTTTGGTTTTTTCTTACGTATGATTGCTTGAAAGTGTACTATATGTGGTTAGCCTTAAAAAATGGGTTGAAAACGAGCTTTAGAGAGCAAAAAATCAATCTAAAACTTTCTAAAAATCGTCTGGACCCTTACCCTCTAAAGAGATTGTCGAGTGCATATACGGACGGTCATTCGGGTGCATGTGTGATACGTGCTATATAGGTAGGCAATGCGTGGCGTGGTGGATGGAGGATGCATATATGCACCACATCGGGCATAGTAACCAACAGGTGACGATAGGATAAGTGTATGTGATGCATGCACTAGCCACCTGTCACAATGCGTGGCGCAGGCAAGTGTGGATACGTGTCAGTCAAGTAGGTGCGTGTGCCACACGCATCTGAAGGTGCTTCAGGCATGGCATGTGTCCTACATGCGCCATCCAAACAAGCATATCTATGATGTCATCATGACATCACGTTGACGTCTGCTTATAGTAACATGTTGATGTCAACGCTATAGTGATTGTTGACGTCATGCTGAAGTCATCAAAGAAAAAACTCAAAAAATTTCAAAATTCGTGTAATGATGCCTAAGGTCATTTTTGGTTAGTTTCTAGGTCTGGGGAATTTAGAAAGTTAGTTAATTTTTCTGGATTTATTAAATTGGCAATTTAACTCTAGAAAAAGGAATTAAGGCATTCTAAAGCCGTTTTTGAGTGAATTTTTATGTTATGGACTTGACATAGGGGAGATAGTTGAAATTTTTGTGTCTTGTGTGATAGGTTCAGTGTTTGATAACACACAATAGTCGTTGTGACTGGGATTTTTTGCAATAAAAGTCTCAAATAAAGTTGATTGTTAATGTTTTCAGCACTAGTATGTGATAATCATATTGTGCATCCAAATTTTGCATTTATTGGTTGTACCTTATCACATGTTGCATGCTTATAAAGAATGTGAGGATAACATATAGTTGTATCCCTTCTATTTGTGGACCTTTTGGGGGATTCTTTGATCTTAAGCTCAGTTATTCTACCCATAGGTGTTAGCCTTACATAGGATTTTAAAATGTGCATAAAGACATTAGATGAAGGAAAGTCATTGCTTAAATGATTTATTCACCTACAGGTGGTAGTATCATAAAAGTTGATGACGTGTACTTTGATAACTTTTATGTGGAGGTTTGGTTACATGTATTATGTATTCAACCCATAGGTGTTTCATAATATGTGTAATTAGACTCTCGGTAAAGATACTATTTTAAGGCTTTGAGTATCACTGTTATCTTGCATTTGTGTTGATCTTTGTATTATCTTTTTGCAGTCATCTTTTTATGAATGGTAAGAATGCCACCATTGAAACCTTGACTGGTTTCAATTTGAAGAAGTGGATAGAGGATGTATTGATTGCAATTGAGATGGCAGATATTTATATGGCTATAGAAATGGATAGGCTATCTCCAACTACATCCAGCAGCTCGGAGGCTGATAAAGTAACCTATGCAGCCTAGGATCGGTTAAACAATATATGTTATATGACCATTAAAAGATCCATTCCTGACCATTTGCTTAGTGGACTTTCGGAGACAACTATAGCTCAGGAGTTTCTCGATAATGTCTCCTAGAGGACACGGTCTCATCAAATGCTGAGATAAGTGCCTTGATTTAAGAATTATTCTCCATAAGGTACACTGGAGAAGAGGGAGTAAGGGAGTACATATTAAGAATGGTCTATCTACACATTAAACTGAAGGCGCTGAATATTCCTCTTCCTAATGTCTATATAGTTCACCAGCTCTAAGCACAGTCCCTGCATAGTTTAGTAATCTAGTGATGACATATTACTCACAAGATGAGGAATGTGACTTCAATGTTGTTATTACCCATTGTGTTACTAGGGAAGAGAAACTCAAGAATGCTGCTCAAGGTGAAGCCTGCTAAGTTCAAAGGTAGAAAGTCTAAATCTTTTCCATATGATGATGCTAGTAAATTTAGTGTTAGTAAAGGTCTTGTGGACATAAAGAATATGAGGTGCTTCTTCTATAAAAAGAAGGGACATAAAAAGAAGGAATGCCATAGGTAAGGCCTGGAAGGAAAAACATAAATTGTTAGGTAACTCCTTGACATATCGATTCATGAATCCAATATTGCTATAGCAATAAACAGTTCTTGGTGATTAGATAGTGGAGCATTTAATCATGTTGCTATCATAATGTAGGGGTTCAGATCCAGGAGAAAGTCAATTAAAGGGGAAGAGAAACTGATGGTTGGCAATAATGAAGAAGTTAGTGTTTTGTATGTAGGGGATGTATGTTTAACCCTTAATATGAGGTTTGTACTTATATTATGTGACACATTTTATATACTATCTTTTAGACAAAGTCTGATCTCTGTATCAGTGTCAGACAAAGAGGGTTATCGTTTTGTCATTAATACTTCAATTGTACAGTTATCTTTCATTGCAAAACATATTATAGTTGCCTTCTTGTCATATGGATTATATAGAATGTGTCTTACCCCTCATGAAATGTATGCTTCTTCATATATTACTGAACCTGCTACTCGAAAGAGACCTCTGATAAAGGAAAAGTCATACATGTTGTGGAATAAACACTTAGGCCACATTTCAAAAGATAGAGTTGAGAGATTGATAAAGGAAAACATTCTCCCAACTTTAGATTTTGATAATCTGGACATGTGTTGACTGTTGCAAACGTAAGTTGACCAAATTCAAGAAAAAATGGTTAACTAGAGCTTCTGGTTTATTCGATCTCATTCATATGGATATTAGTGGACCTTATACAGCTACATTATGCAATTCTAGATATTTTTTGACATTTATTAATGATTATTCCTATTAGAGTTATATGTTCTTGCTTAAGGAAAAGTCTGCGGTTCTTGATAAATTCAAGATCTTTAAGATTGAGGTTGAGAACCAATTGGGAATATCTAACAAGATTATTGGATCTGATCGTGGAAGAAAGTATTATGGCAAACATGACATTTTAAGATAAGAAAAAGGTCCGTTTGCCAAATATGTTGAATTGGTTGGAATAGTAACTAAGTTAACTATACCGGGTAGACTTAAGCAAAATGGTGAGTGTTGGAGTTATGTAAATATAATGCCCTGGAAAGCAAGTGTATTTACATGTAACTTTATCTTCTTCAGTTACAG
>JANITX010000009.1:64461801-64486148 GCA_027564395.1 Erythroxylum ulei | reverse complement strand
ATGATGCCATGTGTTAGTTAGATTGCCATGTGTATATCGGATTTGTTTACTCCAACATACCATCATCATAAGGTATGCACTTGAATGTCCTTCAGGTATTCGGGTATTTGCCTTATGGTAGTAGGATGTTGCATGCACTAGGCCAGACATTGCATTTGTTGTTGGCCTACTGGGAAGATATTTGGCTAGCTCAGGGATAGACTACTGGAATGCAGCTAAACGAATGTTGACATAATTAAAGGGGACTAAAGATTATATGGTGACATACAAAAGGGTCAATAATCTAAACCTCAAAAGGTATACAAATTTCAATTTTACTATGTGTTTGGATGATAGAAAGTCCCCTTCAAGTTACATTTTTATGTTAGCAGATGGTGCAATATTGTGGAAGAGTTTTAAGCAGACACTAGTAACTTCCTCAACAATGCATGTAGGTATAACATGTCTAGAGTGTATTAAGAAGTGAACATAACGAATTAAGTGCATCTAAGAATAGTTAGAGACCTAATGGTACTTAATGTAAAAGACATGGGTAAATGGGTAATTTGTTCATTTCGGTATAGACATACATACCTAGATGTGAAATATGGATAGGAATAAAATTAATTGATAAGGTTATAGACCAATGTGGGAATCAAAGGAAGAAGAAGGACCAATATGCAATTTTTCTAAAGTTAACACACAGTCCAATTAGATTAAGGCATGTGAAACCAATAATAATAAAGCATGTGTGACCAATAGGAATTAAACATGTGTGTGAGTCTTGAAAGAGGATAAATGAGCAACAGAGAGGGGATATGGATGACATTTTGGGGTTTTTAACTTCAGATTTTTCTCCTCTCCATTTCACCTTCTTCATCCCATCATGTTTCATGTAAGAAATCAAGCCAATCTTAGGTGGAAATGTGTATTTATGTTGTTTCTAGTTGGTGAGTCAAGCAAAACCAAAGAGGAAGGGAAGGGAAGCCATTAGAAGAACTACTTTGCCAATTTTAAGGTTTGGGACTATATTTAGTCTAATTTCTCTTTGTGTGTATGTTTGAATGAATAAAAAGACTCATTTGGATGTGGAATGGTTTATGGGATGATTCTTTGGTGTTATTTTGGTGTTATCTTGCATAGAATTGGTTGAATACGACAAGAGAATATCGTGTAAGAGAATTTTGTCTAGGGTTTGTTGAACCAGTCACATTATTTAGGTCATGACTCAACTTAAAGACCTCTAAATTGGGTGATTTCAGTTGCATATGAAAATTAAGACATAGAAATAGAAATCTCTAGAGAGAATCTAACTTAATTTTTTAGACCTTGGTTCTGGAGCGCAACTCTTGATCTAATACCACAACTATTGGACCCCATTTCCGGAGCCCAACTCTTGCTTTGATACCACAACTATTGGACCCCGTTTCTGGAGCCCATCATCTAGAGTCATAAACTGTGAATATGTTATCCTAAGGTGTTGTGTTATTTCAATAAAACCTCATTAGCCATCATAAGTTCATCCTCATTCTCATAACATCTCAAATCACAAGAAGCGAGCCCATACCAGTTAGAAACCTAAATCACCACTTGACTTTTTTTTGGAATAATTGTAGCTCCATAATCAAACTCATTTCTTTTATTCCAGAACAGATTTTGGGAAACCTCAAACTAGAATTACAATTTGACTTCTTCAGAACATTTTTTTCCCATTGTCTTAAGTTTCTAATCACACCAAAATTATTCAATTTGGTTTAGAAACCTGAAAGTTATAGCCCAGACACTTTCAAACTATTATTAAACTGATATAATACACTATACTCAACTTCCATCCAGAAATTGAAAGTCTTCAAAACTGAATTAAAATTCTATCTCTTCAGATAATATGTACCTCTATGTCTCTATTTCATTTTGAAATAAGAATCACCTCATTCGGAGTTCTAATGATCAAGATAGGATTTAAATACTGAAGTATGTTCAGTAAAATATCCAATTCATGCTCTTCCAGCTGATACCCTTACTTCCTTTCCATCAATCTTTTTCGAATCAACATCAAAGGTTGCCAATTTTTATGGAGAGATAGAAAAATGTGTTAGGAATCTATTGGTTAGAAAAGCAAGTCATTTGGAGGTCAGACGAAGAAGTTATGGCCAAATGAATCAAACATGATTTTATTCTCAATCTTATTGTACCTGTTTTGGGACAATTGGCATAAATTTCTCTAGAGACATCAGATTAAGATCGTCGTTGGACTTTTTCAAAGAGGATTTCTAGGTCTACAAATTTTGTGAAAACCTTGAAGAGAGATTTTGCCATGTAGAGGGTCAAAATCATTAAATTTCCAAAAGTCTCAAACAGATCATGTCTTAGACGGATCAAGTCTCAGACGGATAGTCTCAAACGGATGAAGTCTCAGACGGATCAGACGAATGAAGTCTCAAACGGATCAGACAGATGAAGTCTCAGACGGATTAGACGAAGTAGAAACATCTAAGCAAGACGCAGATGAAGTAGACGCATCTAAGCAAGATGCAGACGAAGGGATTCAGTCAAAGCTGAATCAGACGATGGATTCAATCAAAGTTGAATTAGACGGAGACGATGGATTCAGTCAAAGCTGAATCAGACGAAGACGGAGAGATTCAGTCAAAGCTGAATCAGACGGAGGCGATGGATTCAGTCAAAGCTGAATCAGACGATGGGATTCAATCAAAGCTGAATCAGACGAATGGATTCAGTCAAAGCTGAATCCAACGAAGGGATTTCTGCAAGGTCTTCCTCTTATTACCTAAAGTTCTAAATCACTAACTACACTTTCCAAAGCGTCTCCAATGGTTCCTACATCCATTCTAACATCACTTTCACTCATACTCTTTCCAAATTCGCTTATTCTAAAGTGATATCACTCCTTAAACATTTAGTTACCAATTTGGTTATATTAAACTCCCAAATCTCCACTCAAATGACTCATCACATACCACAAATTCTCATCCTTACTATAACTATGCAGTATCACCACTTATAATGGCCATATCTCTTTACTTTGATATCCAAAAATTTCATACAATATAGCGTTGGAAAGCTAGAAAGATAAACTACAACTTCCCAAAAGACAACTTTGCCTTATTCAGCTCAGATTAATACAGTTGTTCCCTTGAATTCAGAACAAAAAATTTACCCTTATGAAGGACTTGAAAATTATCCCAAATTCACTTCCTCTAATGCCACATCGTTCTTATCCGTTCAACTACATCTCATCATTCATAATTCCTATTTTCTTTTCCATAACATCTCACTTTTGTGTGTGTGTGTGTGTGTGTATAACAACAATTCATGTTCAAAAATCATCAACTCAAGTTGGTAACTTCTTCAAGTATATCTAATTTCAACTCACATCATCCATACAAAATTTATATTTCATTAACTCCAAGGATAAGAGTTTACAAAGCTTTAATGACATTCCAAGACATATTACATCATCGGGATCAAAATCCAAAATACAAGAGATACAAACCCAATAATTCTTAAAATGCGTCTAAAGCCTTGTTTTTACATAAATTACTTAAAATCCAAAATATGTAGATTTGGAGTAAAGCCCTTATGCTCTTGATCACTTGATATCCTAGATCATCACTTGAAGATAGGATGGAAAGGGGGTGAGCATGAAAGCTAGTGGGTAACAGTTTAAAACGGAAAAGTAAGCAAAACCTTTGAAAACATTCACTTCCATTGTAAGAATTCACATTAATGCAAATCATGTATGCATCATTCTTGTCAACATATCATAAGCATATAAGCACATCAAAATGGTTTGGGTGGATCCAAAAACAGAACATACCACACATTTTCACATAATGGTCCTATGTAGCTGTGAAGAGAACGTACTATCACAATCCCACTTAATGGTCTTGCGTAGCCGTGAACTTGTGGGAGTCTATGAAGGAGCTCCATGCTACTAGCGAGAAGGCGGGAGAAACCTTTTATCAATGTGCACTTGACTTAACTTAGGGGACTACCACAAACACACATAATCATGCAATTCACATCTTGTAAACATATTGCCCAAAATGACACTTTTCCGAAACTTGATTTTTCATAAACATGAGATATTTTGAAAACATGGTTTCATAAACATGTTATCTTTTCAAAACAATCACTTTCGAAGTCTTTTAATAAATCATCACACAATTCATATAACAACATATTGCTATTTCTCAAATGATTCAAAAGCAATAAATGCAACACTTATGATGCAATTGAAATCATTAAACTTCCTTGATTAAAAAGAAAACATTAGGGACTTATTTACTCTATTATAAACATGTACCCACCTTGATTTCCTTGCTTGAAGCTTGCTTAAAATGCCTCTCCTCTTGTTCTTCTTGCCTTTCTTGATTTCCATGATTCTTCACCAAATGAAGAGATCCTTGACTCAAATGGAAGCTCTTCTCTTCCTCTTTCTTTTTCTCTTCTTGAATAATCTCAAAATCTCTCCAGAAAGCTTAGAAATGAAGAAACCCTAACTTAACTCTCTTCTTTTCTCTCAAACCACTGAAATCTCTCTTTCTTTCTTATTATCGTATTTCTCTTCTTTCTCCCTCAAATCATGTTTTTCCCCTCTTAAAAGAACAAGAAAACATTTCTTCTTCCATTTCTACCCTTAATGAGTGCACAATGCCCATTTTACCTTTCCTTATATGCCTTTTATCTTTTATCCTTAAGTGACTTGCCTAAAATACCCTTGACCATTCTTATAACCTTAACACTTTAATTCCATTAACCCATGCAATAAATCATCCTAACTTTGACATAATCAAATAACTCCAAAAAAAATTTAATCTATCGAAACCTCAAAAATTAGTTAAATCATGCTTATTCATAAAGAAAAAAAATTTAGGGGCCAATATAATTCTAGCTTTATGACATTGGAAATTGAGATAAAAAATGGTGACTTGATGCTACACCTTTTTTGGAATAGCTTATGATGTTTGGTCTATATATCATTATTTAGGAGTATAAATGCCTTGATTTTTAGTGCTATGGAAACTAAAGACATAGAGGAACAAATTTCCAGAAGACCTCAAAACCTAATTCAAACAAGTGGAGGTATGAATTATAGGTAAGGCACACGACGAGAAGGAAATTGCACTATTTTGAGTTTATTTTCATTTCTTATTTTTACCGAATCATATTCGAACCTTTTGAATGTGTGTGAAAATTTTCAAACATCTAGAAACAAATGAAATAGGACTTACCTTATGTGAGTTGAGTGATTGAACATTGGAATTTAGGATTGAGCATAATGCATACTAAAGAAAATTTACATGTAAATGAATGATTTGTATGCATATTTATTGTTCATATGTGTATGGTATGATTATACAAGTGTGATTTTGATACCCTTCTAATGGTGGTACTTTATGACTCGCATGTATGAACGCAAATACAGATTTTATGACTGAAAATGTGTATCATATGATTTGTCAATATATGAATTGTTAAATTGACAAATGATTAAAAGAAATGGTATAATGCCTACGCTATTGTCTTAGCTGTGGATAAATAGGCATGCCTATAGGGTAACAACGCAATTGCTACAGTTTGACACCAATGGTGCCTTCATTTCGAGACTATAGTGTCTCCATAGTTCGATGCCTTAGGGTATCCACAATTTGATATTTTCAAGTATCCACAGCTTTGATATCTTTAGATATCCACAACTTATATTATCCACACCCACGAGAATATGCAAGCCTAATATAGAAAGTAAAGTAAATAGTTATAAATAAGAAATAAAACATGAAAAAATAAATAATTGGTATTGATGATTATTTGCATTTGTATTAATAATTTGTATCAATGAGCAGTAAATATCAATGTTTGCTTCATGAATGTGAATTATGGTATATAAGTTATGATATTTCTGACTGTGTGTGCCTGGTGGATGATTTCTATAAGTGGTCATCCAAACTAAGTGTTTGCCCACTAAGCTTTCAAGCTTAGCACAAGTGTTAATCTATGTAGGTCTAGTTCATAGGAGTGAGGTACATGGAATATCTGCAGAGACCAAGGCCAACAGCTAGGAGTAAAAAATACCTTTGGAATGTGTTTTAGTTTGAAATGATTGTACAAGTAAAAAAAGTAAAGGAAATTGTATGTTTTCTTTTTAAATTTTTATGTAAACATAAAGATCTAATACTACTTTTAAATGATAATGTTAAGTGATGTGAAATTTTTTATTCTGTATATGTATAACATTGAATAGAAATGTATACCATAAATGTATATATAGAAAATTTTTGTAGCATGCCCTAAGGCTGCTTCATAAGCAGTTTGACTCAGAAACTTGATTTTTGAGTTATCTGTGATTGATTCAGTGGCTACACCCATTCGGTTGTATTATGATAATCTTACTATTGTGTTGTTTAGTAACAATAATAAGAATATCACAGGGTCTAAGCATTTGGAGGTCAATTACTTTGACCATCAAGGAGTTGATACAGAAACGTGATATTGAGGTGGAGCATTTGAGGACTAAGGAGATTTTAGTTGATCTTTAATTAAAGAACTTCACCTACTTAAGTTTGAAGGATATGTATACAGTATAGATGTATTGAAGTCTTTAGACACTGTTAGTTAGGGATCATTATGACATGTGCTTAATTGATTTTATAATTATTCCATAACATTTGGTGATTAATGACATAAACTTGCTTAAGATACTCACTTTGACTAATATATGATTTTAGGTATGATTTGGAATGAAAGAAGTTAAAGTGAGTTGAAAGCACTACATTTGGGCCGTTTTTTGAAGATTCATATCCACTTGTCTTCATGGAACAAGAATGAGGAAGAACCCTCGATAAGTTGAGTTCATAAGTAGTCCCCAAGTTGTCATCGCTCAAACCACAATTGTGACAGAAGAATGATAGAGTGCCATGATCATGGCAGAAGCTTGTCACAAAGGCCACAATCGTGGATAGTGGCCCGCGTGACGACAACTTGGGACTACTTCTGAACTCAACTTATCGATGGTTATTTCAGGCATTTTGGGCTAGGTAAAACCTAGCTTTTACCCTAATTGGAATGAACTATAAAAAGAAAAGAATGAAACCCTAAGAGGGGGCCTCGATTCTTTCTATTATTTGACTGAAGGAGCGTAGGAGCTTCAAAAGAGCACGAAGAGGGAGGCAAGCTCTCCATCATAAAAAGTCCTATAGAGGGGTAGCTTTCCCGACACCAGTACGGAAGGGCAATGGACGCCGACAACCTGATTAAGTGTATTTCTCCTTGTATTTGTTGTTTTATTTCTCTCTTTATAAATTGATTATGTTATCCTATGTCTATTGTTTGGGTTTTGTGTAAGAATGATTGAATCCTGTATTTGATTGTTTTTATGTATGAACCTATTATTAGGATAAAATGCAATATTTAATTGTTGTGTTTCTGATTCATTTATAGGGACTAATGGTTCATAATCATTAGGGATAATATAATCTAGGTTAAATAATCCGAGCTTGTGTGATTATTGCTTAAATTGCTTTCTTTTTCTTGTTTTTAAGGTGACTGTATGATTAAATATAGAGTAGGGTTAATTAACTAGCTCTTCTTAATTAACTATGACTTAAGGAAAACTTAGGATTATCAGAGCTTCTTGTTAATTTACGACCAATAGTTTAAAGAGAGATGTGAAGACAACAATTCAATGAAATATGTTTAATTAGGAGTAGGTCGAGATTGAACCAAAGAACCAGGTCCCAAATGAATTCATCACTTTTATCTATTTTAATGTTTTCTTTTATTTGTTTTCGCTAGGTTAGTTTTACTTTATTTTGTTATTAAACCAAAACCCCCCAAAAACCTAAATGCCGATTAATTTCATTTCAATAGCTTTACACACGCTCTCTGTGGGATCGATTTAGACTCACCATTGTTATAGTACTTGTCTAGTTTATTTTGACTAGTGTCATGACGTGCTATCAATTTTGACATCATTGCTAGGGAGTGTGGTGTTTTAGTTTTTGTTCTTGATTTTAATTGGTGTTTTGTATATATTTGTTCATAATTAGTTTATTTTCAATCATTTCTTGATCTTTTCACTTTTAATTTTGTGTTTGTGAAATAAAAAAAAAAGAAGAAGAGAAAATATGACATGGACGAAAGTAATTTCTTTTATAACTTTTGTTCTCAATCCTATAACCAAGGTTGAACTGATCATCCTAACTTTAGTTATGAATGGGATAACCCACAAAATTACTTCCTTAATAGTCTGCAGGATGTACAACAATTCATGTATAGACTAGAAGTTTTTTTATCACGACTCAAGTACATCTCTGGAAGATTTGCTTAATATTATGATTGCTAATAATATTCAACTTCAACATAGTGTACAGGAATTCTAGAAAGAAATAAGCAATTTCTGTAAGATACAAGGTCTAGCGTCCTATATTTGGAAAACCAATAAAACTCAGGAACTTCTTTGGAGCAATTAGTTGATGTTTATGTTGCTAATACTTTGCGATTATAGCAAGAAGAGATGCAATTCCAAAAAGAAACATGTTCTAGGATCCAAAACTTGGCAAGCCAAATGGGTGAGTTAACGAAAGCTCTCAACTGCCTAGCATCACAAGGAGAAGAAACGCAACTATCTTAACCTGAGGTGTACCTAAGGGATGATAGCGCAGTGGCCTTCTAGACTGAAAAGGAGATTGAGAATATTAAGTGGACTACTCAAGGAATTGTTTGTATCAAAGAAGTTAAAGAGGAGGCCAAAACCAAAAAGGATACATCTTTTAGCTCAGAGATAAATACTGAGTTCCAATTTCTTATTATGACAAACTCTTTGCTTTTGCACATCATATTTTAGAAATTAAACGAGGAGGAACAAAGTGAACAGACATTTGAGATATTCTAAAAGTGTAAGGACTCAGTAAAGATTGAGAATATGAAGATAGGGCATATGCTGAATACGAAGGATTATCAACCAAGGCCCTATCCTAAACTACCTCACGTGGAAGTGGCTCAAACTGTACTACCTAAAGATCATAATTTTGTCATGTGAGGAGAGTATGGAGTCAAATGAATCACCCTAAACAAAGGCGCTTCTTAGGAGGCAACCCAAGAGAAGGAAATTTCTTTTCTTTAAATTTTTGCGTTTGTTTCTTATATGCACGTGTGTTTTAAGTTTTCAATCAAAATGAGAGAAAGAATAAAACAGATAAACATTTTCTCTTTTCAATTAGAGAACAAATTGACTAAAGAATTTCATAGCAATTTAACATGTACTTTTACTCTTGTGATTGGTCGATATGCATTATCTTTAAAAGAATTGTGATTAGTGGTAGAGAAAGCGGGTGAGAATTTGCAGCCTTATTAGACTAACACATCCATATCATTCTCATTGTCTTTTTTTACGTGTGACCTTCATAACATGTACATCCTAACTTTGCTTTGACTTTCTATTCAAGACCACATTCTTATCACATGCATTAATATGGAGATAATTAAACATTCTTTATTTTTCCAAGCTACATTAGCCAAATAGCCTAGCTGTTATATAATTTTTCTTTTGATAAGCCCCTTTGAGCTTTATACCTTTCTTTTTGTATCAACCACATTATATGCTTTTAAACATAACCAAATGTCCTACCTAAGCCATAAAGCTAGTGGAGCATTTGTGATTGTTTAGTTTGTGGATGTACAAAGTTCTAAGTGTTGGGGTGTATATATGTACGAGTTGATTATAATGATTAGGATGTTATTTTATGTCATATCATTAAAATGCCCATGCTAATGTAGTTTCTTTTAATGTGTTTATAAAAAAAAGAAAAAGAAAAAAGAAAAAATGTATACGTTTAAATAAAAGTATTTAGGAGGAAGTCCATAAGTGTTGAAAAGTTGTTTATGATTAGTCTTTCCTCCTAAAGTTGTATTAAAAGAGTTATTTGAGTATGTTGAATATGGGGTAGATGTTATCTTGGAAGGTTCACTCATTGTAGTTTCAATATGTTGTTATCATCAATCTTTATGATTGATCCCTTGTGATTAGTTATACTTCATGTGGATTGTATATGAGAGTTTAGTTTGAGAGGTGAAACATCATTTTTGCACTCATCATAATTGATGTACACAATTGTGAAGGAATGTTGGTTTTTGCACTTGATGTCACATTGAGTGTTGCTTTGTTTCACTAGCTTTAATGGCTTTCATACCACTTGACCCAAATACATATCACCTTATCTTTCCCACATTACAACGTTGAAAGGACCTTTGACCAATGATTTTGCATGTGAACATTAGTTATGGAGAAATAAAATGATATGCAAAATTATGGAATGTCTTGATTGTGAATGGTGTTGAGTGAACCTATGGATACATATTAGTTAAACATATTTTCCAAGTCTACCATTAGATTACTCAGTTTTTAAAGGTATTGAATGTTGATTGATCATGTGTAAAAGCTTGGAATGTTGAGTTCTTGCTATGATTTTTGAAAGTCATTCATCTTTGTTTATAATTATGTATTGTTTGGAAATATGGGAAATGAGTCAATATTTTAGGTCTTTGAGCTTAATTTTGATGTTTTACTCGAGGATAGCCAAAACTAAGTGTGGGGGAAATTGACATGTGCTTAATCGATTATATAATTATTCCATAACATTTAGTGATTAATGACATGAAGTTGTTTAAGATACTCACTTTGACTTATATCTGATTTTAGTTACGATTTGGAATTAAAGAAGTTAAAGTGAGTCAAAAGCACTACATTTGGGCTATTTTCTAAAGATTCACAACCACTTTTCTTCATGGAACAAGAATGAGGAAGATTTAGAGCAAAGAAAAGAAGACTTAGAAAAGGATGGAGGAAGAATCTAGTGCCACGATCGTGGCCTAATTGGCCACGATTGTGACAGAAGAATGATGAAGTCCCATAACCGTGACAGAAGCTTATCATACAGGCCACGATTGTGGCCTGCACAACAACAGCTTGGGGACTACTTCCGAACTCAACTTATCAAGGGTTATTTTGGGCATTTTGGGCCAGTCAAAACCTAGTTTTTACCGTAATTAGAATGAACTATAAAAAGAAAAGAATGAAACCTTGAGAGGGGGCCTCAATTCTTGTTATTTTTCGACTAAAGGAGTATGGGAGCTTTGGAAGAACATGAAAAGGGAGGCAAGCTCTCTACCATGATAAGACCACAAGGGGTAGCTTTCCCAAAGTCAATACGAAGGGGCAATCGATGTTAACAACTTGATTAAGTGTATTTCTCCTTGTATTTTTTGTTTTATTTCTCTCTTTAGAAATTGAATGTGTTATCTTAGCTCTGTTGTTTGGTTATTATGTAAGAATAATTGAATGCTATATTTGATTGTTTTCATGTATGAACCCATTGCTAGGGTTGAATGTAATAATCGTTGTGTTTCTGATTCATTTGTAGCAACCAATGGTTCATAATCATTAAGGATAACATAACCTAGGTTAAATAATCTGAGCTTGTGTGATTATTGCTTAGATTAAACTATTTTTCGCATTCTTAAGGCGACTATCTGATTAAATCTAGAGAGTGTCTCCTAGGTTATCCAATAGCTTAGGTTAATCAACAATCTCTTCTTAATTAACTATTACTTAAGGAAAAATCGAGATTAAAAGAGCTTGTTGTTAATCTTCGACCAATAGTTCAAAAAGAGATGTAAAGACAACAATTTAATGAAATATGTTTAATTGGGTGTAAACCGAGATTAAACCAAAGAATCGGGTCTCAAACAAATTCATCACTTTTATCATTTTAATTTTTTCTTTTATTTGTTTTCACTAGGTTAGTTTGACTTTATTTTGTGATTAAACACTAGTTTCTTCCTTGGTAACAACATTTAAAATTTATTATGATTATTATTTCATATTGTTAAAGTTTTCTCTATTGCCAATTAACTACTTATAAATTAAGGCAAGTATGTTTATCGCTGATGAGTAACGTAAGAGTAAGTATAGTATCTATCCTACGAGGCAACTAGATATCTCTTATAAACTCGCCTCTTACTAACTAGCATAAAGAGTTAATAAAAAAGGTTGTTGATAGGTAACAAAATTTAAAATTAAACCAATCTAAACTATTTAATAGCCAAGGGAATCAAAACAAAGCAATTGATCAAATAGAATGCATAGATAAATACTTTCCCTAGTATCATCCTTAATGTCATGATTCAATGAATTTAGAACTGATTTATCATTTGGAGCAACATAACTTTTTAAAATATAAAATTACACCTTCTCGAGCTATAACAACCTATTCTTCAATGGGTTAACACGTATCTATACCAAACTAACATCCCTTCAAATGCATTAAGTTATGTGAATTTCATAAAAGGTTTCACCTTAACACTAAAGAGAATATATAAGTTTACCACTAGCACCCTTATTCAACTTATAATATGTAAGTCATGGTTTATTGATAAGATGTTTTTTTGATATATTAATTGGAGTTATCTCTTTTATTTTGAATATAATTTGGTGTTTAAACATGAAAATTAATATTTGTTTGTTTTAAGAGATGAAAAGTGGAGATTGCATCAAATTGGGGCATTATTGGTCAAAATCACGGACTTTGCAAAACATGGATAGATTACTATTGTGAATAAGGCGAGAACATGCCTAATGCCATATTCATTTCAAAAGTTGGAAACTTTTTTCCATCTTTATTATGTAGGGATTTGGATTTGGTTTTAGATAGGAGATTTTCCAAGATAGAAGACGACTAGGGTGTAAGTAGAAAAATAATACGAGAGACGTCTTTCACCTCTCCAACCTTCTTCTTCTTGTTTCTTTTGAATTTTCTCTCAATCTTTCATCTTTCTTTTGTCTTTGGTGTTGAAACTAAAGCCATGTGTAGCTAAACTCAAATATTCTGATTCAAGGGGATTCAAAACTCCAATTATGACCTTGTAAGGTTTTGTTATAAACTTATTTTCATGTTTTAATTCAAGTATGTATTATTTTGTGTTCTTATATTTCATGAATAATTAATATTGATTAATTTGACAAATTAATTTAATGTTGATTATTCTATAACTATCTATGAATTTAGTGATTCATAATTGTCATGAAGGATTGATACAAGTAACAAATAGGTTATTTATGAATTTACATATTTAACTTATGAGAAACAAGAAAACTAAGTTGAATAGTTGCAACTATCTCAATTATTTAATTTAGGGTTTAGTCTTTCTTCACTAAGCTTATTGCTATCATTAAATTGATATGGAATGTTTTCCTATCCAGTCAATTAATGGTAAGTTTTAGTTTGAATGTTCGGTTTGAATCAATTAATTTAGGAAAATTTGAAACTTATTTATCCTAATATGTTTTGGACTAATTGCTTAAATTGTGATAATTATTGTTTTTATACCAATGATCAATATTACAATATGAGATCTTTCCAATGAATCAGAGTTAAGTATTCTTGAAATTCTTCCTTTTATATTTAGTTGATTTATTTTAATTTCTTGTTAATTTTAGTTAATTGGTTAATTAATCGAAAACTACCACTTTATTTTATTAATTGAAATTAAGAAACAAACATTTTAGTTCTCGTGGGATTTGACCTAGTTTCACAACTACTATAAGAAGTTAGAGAATCAAAATTAATTTTAAGGGTTTTGATTGTTTCTTTGTGTTATTTTACAATTTACAAATTGTTGAAAAGACTAATTCTCTGCCTTTTCCTAGCAGTTTAGCAAATTTAAATAAGGGGGATAAGGATAAAGAGACCTGGGAGACCTTTCGGAATGTTGAGGTAAATATTCCATTGTTAGAAAAGATCAAGCAGGTGCCAAGGTATGCAAAATTCCTCAAGAAATTGTGTACGAACAAGCAAAAGTTAAGAGGTAATGAAATGATAAGGATGAGTGAGATTGTTTATGTAGTTTTTAAAAAGAAAATAACTCCTAAGTGTAAGGACCTAGGCATGTTTACTATTCCTTGCAAAATTGGTAACATTGAGATTAAAAAAGTCATGTTAGATTTAGGAGTATCGATTAATGTTATGTCTTGTTCCATATATGCTTCTTTAAATTTAGGGCCATTAAAAGAAATTAGTGTTACCATACAATTCGTTGATCGTTCTAATGCTTACCCAGATAGGGTGATTGAGGATGTGCTTGTACAGGTAAATGAGCTAATATTTCTTGCTGAATTTTATGGGATTGATATGAATGATGAAACTTCCCATAAATACCTACCTTACAAGGGAGACCATTTCTTAACACGACCCAAACTAAGATAGATGTTCGTGAGGGTACCCTCACGATGGAGTTCGATGGGAAAGTTACTCGTTTCAATATTTTTGATGTCATTAAGCACTTCTATAATGACCGCTCTATTTTTGCAATTAATGTGATTGACCTTTCAGTACAGGAAGATTGTAACTGGAAGTATAAAATAAACAAGAAGCGATTTCAATAAATAAGAAGGCCAGAGCATTTAATGTCTCGTGGAAAAGCTTTATCAATGGTCAAAAAGTGCTTCTTTATTATGCTAAATATAAATCTCTCTGCATAAACGTCATCCTTATTGGGTCGATCCTTTTGTGATAACTAATGTTCTTCCTTATGGTGCAGTTGAAATCAGAAGTTTAAAAACAGGGAAGACATTGTGTGTAAGTGGTTATTAACTCAAACCTTATTCTAATGAACGTGAAGTGGAAAATGTCAAAGTTGTGATTCCTGGGGATCAAAATTTTGTAACTTGACGAGAGTAACATGGAGTCGAGCCAACGACAACAAATAAAGGTGTTGTTTAGGAGGCAACCCAAGGGAAGTTGATTTCTTTTTTATTTATGTTCTCGCATTTCCTATTTTTGTTAAATGCTCAATTTCTTGCATTTGATGTTACATTAGGGATAGTGTAAGTTTTACGTGTGAGGTTGGAGATCTTAGTTTTTATACACATTTTTGAGCTTAATGGTTACTTACGTGGCTTCTTAGGCGTTTGCAAAATCAAACAAAGATAATCAAACATTTTCTCTTTTTCTATTACTTTTAAGACTATATAGTCATAATTAGAGTGAGAATTGACTAGAAAAATCCAGGCAACTTTGGCATGTACTTTTGCTCTTATGATTGGTCAATATGCATTATTTTTAGAAGAATAGTAACTAATGATAGATAAAAGCCAGTGAGATTTTGAGCCTTATTAAACTGATGCATCTATATCAGTCTTATTATCTTTTGTTTATGTGTGACATTCATAACACATACATCTTAACTTTGCTTTGATTTTCTATTCAAGATCACATTTTTATCACATGTATTAACATGAAAATGATATAGGCATTATTTGTTTTTACAAGCCACATTAGCTAAATAGCTTGCCCTTTGATATGAATTTTCCTCTGTTAAGCCCCCTTGAGCTTTATTAGCCTTTCTTTTTGTGCTAAGCACATTACATGCTTTAAACTGAACCAAATGCCTTAACTAAGCCTTAAAACTAGTGGAGTATTTGTTAATTGTTGATAACTTTGGATGTACAAAAATATAAGTGTAGTGGTGTGCATATTTGTGGGATGGTTATTTTTGTTGGGATGCCATTTTACATTTTATCAATGAAATTCCCATATTGATGTAGCATCTTTCCATTTTTATTTTAAAAAAGAGGAAACAAAAGAAAAAGAAAAAATGTTTGGATAAAAGTATCAAAGAGGAAATACATTTGTTTTGAATAGTTGTTCATTTGTTTTCTCTTCCTAAAGTTGTGTTGAATGGGTAATTTGACTGTGGTGCATATGAGATAGATGTTGTTTTGGAAGGATCACTCCTTATGGTTTCAATATATTGTCATCAATGATTTTTACGAGTGATTCTTTCTAATTAGTTATGCTTTATATGGTTTATGGTGTGAGAGCTTGTAAAGTATAATTGTTGCATTCATCATAGCTAATGGTACCCAGTTTTGAATGAATGTTAGCATGTGCGCTTAATGTTTCATTGAGTGTTACTTTTTCTTCACTAGCTTGAAGACTTTTTTGTTACATTACCCAAATACATCTCACCTTACCCTTGCCCACATTACAACCTTAGAAAAGTCCTTTAATTCATGATTATGCATGTGACTCTTAGTGGTGGAGAAATGAAATGATATGCAAAGTTGTGTAGTGTTAAGATCATGAATGGTGTTTGAGTGTATCTATGGATCTATCTTATTTAAACAAAATTTATCCAAGTCTACCTCTAGATTGCTCAATTTCTAAAGGTGATGAAATTTCATTGATCATGAGTAGAAGCATTGAATGTTGAATTCTTGTCATGGCTTTTGAAAGTTATTCTTCTTATGACTATCTATTCTTGGAAAATATGGAAAAATGAGTAAGTATTTTAGTTTATGACTTTGATTTTGATTATTTGGCCGAGGATATTCAAAGGCTAAGTATAGGGGAAGTTGATATATGCTTAATTATTGATACATTTAATCCATTACACTTAGTGATTATTGATTTCAAATGATTAAGACATTCACTTTAGTTCATATTTGGTTTTAGGTACAATTGAAAGCATAATGGCTAAAGTGAGTTAAAAGCACTTATCCCAAAAACCTACTTTTCACTATAATTAGAATATGTTGTGATGGAAGAGAACATTCTTCGATTATTCTTCATCATTTTTAGGTTTCGGCAGAAAGAAAGGGGCAACAGAAGCTCATCTCTTTGAGACCAATAGAGAAGATGGAAGGCTAAGTTCTCGACACCAGTTCAGAGGTGAAGTCGACACTAAGGAGCACATTTCGGCATATCATCTTTGTGTATCGTGTTGTTTCCCTCTTTTCAGATTATTTACGTTATCTTATGTTTATTGATCAAGAATTGTGTATGAATGATCTTAATGCTCTATTAGATTGTTTTTCATGAAAACCCATTGCTAGAACTTGAATACGGCACGTAATAGCCTTGTTTGAAGTCATATATGGCAACTAATGGTATTAAATCATTAGGGATACCATAACATAGATTGAATAATCCGAGCTTGTGTCGTTATGGCTTAGATTGATCCATTTTTCTCATTTCTAACGCGACTTTCTGATTAAACTTAGAGAGTTTGTTCTAGGTCGTTCGATAGTTAAGGTTAATTAAAGAGCTTATTTTAATTAACTGTGAATAAGGGAAAATCGGGATTAACAGAGCTTATTGTTAATTCACGATCAATAGTTCAAAGAGAGGTGTGACAACGATAATGCAATAATGTATGTTAAAATGTGCATAGGCTGAGATTAAATCAAAGAATCGAGTTTTACACACAGTCATCACTCTTGTCATTTTTAACTATTTTTGATAAATTACTTGTGTTAGTTTAATTTTATTTTGTTTTCTCAATCGCATCAACCCAAAACCTTCCATTTTATTTCTTTTACATGATTTATTTTCATTTCAAAAATTAACCGAACATTTCTTGTGAATTCAATCTCGACTCACCACAGCTAAAAATTTTTAGTGTGCAGAGTTAGAAAAATTTGTAGTGCACTCAACACGCGTTGTATGTAGATAAGGCAAGATCATACCTAATGCCAAATTCATTGGAACTCAATTAGGAAACTTCTTTCCTTCCCTATTATGTAGAGATTTGGATTTGTTTTTAGATATGAATCTTTGTAAGATAGAAGTAGACTAGGGATTGAGTAGCAAATAATATGAGAGAAGTCTTTCACCTTTCCAACCCTCTTTTTTTTTGTTTCTTTTGGCTTTTCTCTCAATCTTTCATTTTTCATCTATCTTTGTTATTGAAACTTAAATGTGTGACTAAACTCAAATATTCTGATTCAAAGGAATTCAAAACTTTAGCTGTAACTTTGTGAGGTTTTATTCTAAACTTATTTTCATTTTTTAATTCAAGTATGCCTTATTTTGTGTTTTTATATTGCATAAATAATTAATATTGATTGATCTGAAAAATTAATTTGATGTTGATTATTTTATAGCTATATATGTATTCAGTAATCTGTAATTATCATGAAGGATTATTGGTACAAGTGGCAAATAAGTTATTTATAAATTTACATATTTAACTTATGAGAAATAAAAAAACTAAGTTGAATGGTTGTAACTATCTCAACTATTTAATTTATGGTTTATTCTTTTTCATTAAGCTTATTGTTATCATTAAATTGATATGGAATGCTATCGTACTCAGTTAATGAATGGTAAGTTTTGGTTTGGATGCTGAGTTTGAACTAATTAATTTAGGAAAATTTGAGACTTATTATGACTATCCTAATATGTTTCATACTGTCTTCTTGAATAATGAAAATTATTCTTTTTCGACCAATAATCAATGTTACAATTAGATGAGATCTTTTCCTTGAATCGAAGTTAAGTATTCTTGAATTTCTCCCTTTTATATTCAGTTGATTTAATTTGATTACTAGTTAATTAGTTAACTAATCGAAAGCCCCCCATTTTATTTTATTAATTAAAATTAAGAAATTAGTGCTTAGTTCTCTTTAGATTTGATTTGGTTTTATGACTACTAAAAGAAGTTAGAGAATTAGAATTAATTTTGAGGGTTTTGATAGTTTCTTTGCGTTATTTTATAGTTTACCACTAATCTATTGTCTTGTATAACTCGTGCTTCTCAAGTAGGTAAATTGTAATATAATTCAAAAATTGAGATGATAGTGCACCATTTAAGGAAAGAGATTAAGGAAGAAAGCGGTGATTCATTTCCAAAGTGAAACTTGAGATAGATCTAGCAATTGAAGAAGACTACAATTTGTTTATCTAATAGAAAGGACTTCAAAATTGACCTCCTAAGGGCTGGTACACCTCCCGACGGCTAACACTATCTTTTTAGAGTAAAAAGAATACTAAGACATGAAAAATCTCTAAAGTGTCCCAAAATTTTGGGTTTTCACGTTTTAAATGCATTTAATTTGCCTAAGACCAAACCATAGATCATGATGTCTTTTCTAGGAGCGGCATAGACTTTGGCATCCCCATACCCTAGACCATAGATAATTATATTTCTTTTTTAGGGATGATTATCTAATCACTTAGTTTGATTCTATCTAAACTAAGTGATCAATTTGTATTTGATCCTATCTAAACTGAAATGATAAGGGATAATGAGAATTTTATCTAATGTAATTACAACAGAAAGATTGGATGAGGATTAGGAACACTATCTGTTTACAACTATAATTCTGTATCATCACCACTCAATAACTAACGAGATTCATTAAATCTTTCAACAATATATGCCCTGAGTTCCAAAAAAAGGACTTTTTGCTGTTACTTTTGCCTTTGTCAAGACGTGGATCAAGAAATTTCAATCTCTAATATGTTACAATAGGAAATAGTACTTGGAATAAGGGCCCTGGCGCTAGCTGGAGTGCCAGGCAGTTGGTGGTAGATTCTGTATTGTATATATAAAAGTTCCCGTGTTTTACAATGTGGAGCCAATGGACTTGAAGTATTAGACGTGACACACGAGTAAGCAAAAGAGCCATCTCATTGCCTCGCTGTGATAGCTGTACCAGGACCAGGAGACTACGCCTGAAACTTGGAAAAATAAAAAGATTCCTTGAATGCTATCAAGGCGCCAGCTAGAGTCGTACTTTGCCATATGGCTCTGCCGACCGACTATGGTTAGAACGTTAGCTTCTAAGAATGTTCGATTGTCACGTTCTCTTCACTTCTGTCAATTTGATTCTCCCAATACAAAACAGTCGCATTCTATTCTATTCAGTTCTAACAATTTGTTACGATGATTCACAATCAAATTTATATAAATGAAAATTTGAACAACACGAAAGCACCTGTTACATAAATGAGTTTGCAATGAAAACTGAAATTTGCAGAACAAAGTAAATACATCTAAAAAGAACCGAAAGCCCTAACATTCCACGAAATCTATTTTTCTGTTGATTGTTGGGGAGACTGAAGCCTCGAAGAAGAGACAAATATGATTTTTTTCTACCAGAATCCAAGGAATGCCTACGCCTAGACATCAATAACTGAAGTTGTTGATACCCAAACCACATCAGGATGTCTGTCATGTAGGCAAGGACAAACGCAAAATCATTACCTCATAAGGCTTTACCAAAACCCCAAAACAATTTTCAACCATGAGTGTTCAAAGCCTCCCATACTAAGTTCTTAGGAATTGGATTGGCAATATCCCTGGCCTGCAAGGCAACAGCTCGAAGAGTCTGACATGTCATTACGTTGGCCTTCCAGAAAGAAGCAATATTGTAGGGTAAATTGTGCTTCTTGCATAGCTCCCTAACAAAAGGTGAAATAGTCCTGAGATGGCATCTAGGCAATCGAGGAAACAAATGGTGTTCGATCTGAAACTGCAATCCACCGTGAAACCAATCCATCCAAGAAGAGCACAAGATGTTCAATGTCCCCTTTGTTTGCTTCTCAAACCAATCATTCCCTCTTGGAGGGCCAACGTAAATACTGGTCGAGAAGTGATTTAAACAGAATTGAACATGTTGAATTCCGGTCACCGCAAAACTTACAACGACAAACATAAATCTCTCACCCCAATTGGGTAAGCTTGAAATAAGTAAAGGATACCAAATCCAGTATACAACCAATCCCAGAATCTCTTGACCCCTATTGGGCACACTTCTCTTAGAGAACAGCAGCAAGAAAGATTGAGCAAACAAATTAATCCTAGCAAAACACATCACAGGATAAAATGTCCAATGCTGATAACTGATCAAGAACCTCGCAACGCAATCAAAATTCATTTTCCTGTCATAAAAGCAAGACTTGAGAGAACTGAAAATTTTTGAAGACACCGCGAAAAAAGGCATGTGTTGCAGATCTGGATCAAAATCGAGACTATTACATGCAATGTGATGGGCATTATGATTCCTTTTCCACCAGCCAATACTAATTCCTGCAAGACAATTTCCAGTTAAGATCTGTATAAAGTGATTGAATCCAGGGCTTATCATGATATTGTAATGCCCTGAATCATGTCCAAGCCACCCACTTTGTATCCACGTAAAGCCAATCAATCCACCAGAGAGCAAATGCACCCAAGTGCTGTTGGAGCACAGAACTCCACATACACTCAGGGAAAGGAGAAGTATCATGAGGCAAATAGAAAACAAAACCCCATGTCCTTTCTTTTCAAACATGCCCATTTTGGAAAACTCGGCAACGAGTTTCCTGTAGTCCTTGGAGACTTCAGAGACACAGTAATCTCTGAGATAATAGCCAGTGAAGAACTTGTCGAGATGACGCCATGCAGTGGCTGGATGGTAAGCGACGAAAGCGTCAGTAACGTCTCGACCAGCGAGATTTAAGAGAGGGAGCTCGCCACCAGGATGGTCTTTGGTCCACTCAGTGACATTGTACACCTTGCCCTGTATCGAGATCCACAGATCTCCAGCTTTATTATGCTTCTCAAGATCCTCATGCGAAATGAACTTTCGGTTCGAATCGGCCATTTTACAGAGAGATATCTGACAAAAACTCTCCAATAAATTAACTAATCACAAGCTCTCTCTCTCTCTCTCTATCTCTATCCTTTTTGGCATGAGAGAGAAATTTTGATTTGGGGCGAGTAACCACTGCAGAAGAGATAGGCGTCCGTTAATAACTTAATATAGAGCTGAAAGTGATCCAATATCATTTAATTGTCAGTGAATGTCCAACTTAATCGTAGAAAGGTGCCTTTTTAAGTCATCCAAACTCAGGTTAGCTCGCAAGGAATAAAAGTTTTGTTTGACAATCAGCTTATAGTTGATTTTATCAGTTGTTAGATGATAATTGATTATATCAGCTGATTGTATTAGTTGTTTGTTAAAGATGTTTGATAAAATTAGCTGTTTATGTAATATCCCAGATCACTCACTTACAGATATTGTCCGCTTTGAGCCTTGACTCAGTCAAACCCTCACGATTTTGCTTTTCCCGAGGCCTTCCTAGGAAGTCACCCATCATAGAACTAGTTTCACTCAAGCACAGTTAACCTTGAAATTCCGATGGGATCCGGTACATTAAGACATGAAAAACTCGTCTGTAAGGGAAAGACATTCATACCCTTATAAGGCGTACTTCGTTCCCTTTTCCAACTGATGTGGGATCTCACAGTTTAGTATTAGCTGTTTATCTGTAAAATGACTTATAAGGACATAACTTTAAAAAAATATAAAAATATGAATATTTTATATTTTAGTATTTCAATGAATATTCTTATAAGAATTTAGATTTTAGATATTTAATTATACAAAAATGAAGTTTATAACTCTAATAAAAAGCATAAAACATATAATAATAATAATAATAATAATAATAATAATAATAATATAGTACAGTGATGATGATGGTAATACATCCAAACATAAAATATAAGAATCCAAATGAAGTTTAAGTTTAACAACACATATCAAATAAAGCAAAATAAATGAACATCATCATTTAAAGCAAAAGTTTATAATAATTTAAGAATGACGTCTAACTGCCATTAAACTAGACAAAATATTATCACAAATGGTTGTCATCTCTTGGGTTCTCTGTTCTTCAACACCTTCTTGCGTAGAATTATCTTCAACATCTTGAAATATATCTGGAGGTATAAATTCAGGATCTTGATTAATGATGTTAAAAGCCAGGTCGCCAATTGTACTTCTTCTAATATAGTTATGCAATGCAAAAGCCGCACAAATTATTCTATTTTGATTCATCAATGAATACTTAGGCATTTTTTCTAGTATTTTCCATCGAGCCTTAAGAACACCAAAAGCCTTCTCAATATAACTTCTTAATGAAGAATGAGCTTGATTAAAAACTTCTCGAGATCCTCTTGGATTTGCACCACGAAATTCTGATTGATGATACCTTATCTTTGGGTAAGGTGTCAAATATCCTTCTCTTTCCGGATAGCCTTTGTCAACCAAGTAATATTTACCTGAGTGTTCATAGAGGAAATATAATTATTATAGATGACATCATAAAAAGTCTAAATCATGAATAGCAACGACTACAAATCTTAAAATTACCTATCGGTGGTTTTGGAATTTTAAGTCTTGGATTACCAATTGTATCAAGGAAAATACGAGAATCGTGTGTTGATCCCTCCCAACCCGCTAAAACATACGTAAATAGTAAGTTAAAGTCACATGTTGCCAATACATTTGTAGTCGTTGTTGGAACCCCTCCCCGGTGAGTCGCGACCCGACGTCCTGCGTGACATCTGGACGCGCATCCCACGAGGGAGGGATTCCTCACCACTGAGGAAACCTCAAATCGAACTTAATTTAACGTCATCCGGACAAAACTTGATAAATTTACCCTAATTATCTTCCAATAAAATTGATCTGCTTAGGGCCCATAATTAAATCCGATTCCTAAGCTAATACGAAATTCCATGTCTCTAGGTCAAATAAAAGCAGAAAATGCCTCAATCGGATCTTTATAAATCACAAAATCACCCAACAACGAAATTACGTTCAAAACCGTCACATATCATCGAGGAGACGGTTAGAAAATCATTAGCCACCTTCTTTACTCACCTTCTGCGATGGAACAGGGATGTTTTTGGTAATATTTTCCATCGTAAAAAATGTCTTCTCGCCCGATTGGAGGGAATCTAGCATTATCTGCAATCTGACAACTCATATTTGTTATTAGATTTAGAGGAGCAGCTGAGCAACGAGCTCTTCTAGGTACTGAGTGATGAGGAGCTTTTTTGGCACCAACGACCCAAATGTGATTGGATATCAAAGGGAGATTAGAATACCAGTGATTGGATATCAAAGGGAGATTAGAATAGCAAATATTATCATACTCTAACGCTTTCCAAAAGGAAGAAATTAAATATAGCTAGTCTTTATGATGAAGTGTGATCTTTAATTTCTGATCAGGAGCAACTGAGGATTTTAGCAAGGAATTTTTATGCCCAGTTGTACGCCCCTGAAGTTGCGCCTAGTCATCAGAGTTTAATTACAGGAGCCTTCCCTCCCCTTTCGGAGGCTAGATACGCTGAGCTAGTAGTCCCTATCCATGAAGTAGAAATTCGGAGTGCAGTCTTTTCCATGAACCTAAATAAAGCCTTAAGAGTGGATGGTTTCAATGCACTTTTCTACCAAAGTCAGTGGGATAAAGTCGGGCTTTTAGTAGTGGAGTTTATTCGGGCAATCTTCCGTCTCAAATGGTGGGAAGAGGACTTGAACCATACCGTCTTGGTTTTGATCCCAAAAATTTCCGCTCCTACTCATATTACCCAATTCCGACCCATTAGCCTTTATATAGTGCTCTATAAGATCATAGCTAAAATCGTTGTGAATAGGTTGAAAAGCCATCTTGATTACCTTGTGGCAGAGAACCAATACAGTTTTATTCCTGGACGTCAGATTACAGATAATA
>JANITX010000009.1:64207852-64227815 GCA_027564395.1 Erythroxylum ulei | reverse complement strand
GCTCAGTTTTTGAAGATATTGAATGTTGATAGATCATGAGTAAAAGCTTTGAATGTTGAGTTTTTGCTTAGGTTTTTGAAAGTCATTCACTTTTGCTTATGGCTACCTATTCTTAAGAAATGTGGAAAATGAGTAAAAGTTTTGGTTTGTGATTTTGATTTTAACGATTTGCCCGAGGATGGTCAAAGACCAAGTGTGAGGATATTTTGATAGGATTGAATTATCTTATATTTTATTATGCAATTACATGTTATTTCAATCTTATTTTTAAGATAAAATGCTTAATTTGTGTTGACTACTAGGTTGGATATGTTGATATATTTTTAAGACCAAAAAGACAAGATTTTTTAAGCAAATTGGAGCATAATTGTTTAACAAGGAAAAGACACAAATTTTGTAAATAAAAAAAAAAATGAATGAAGATCTGTGCGTTGCGTGCACTACGTACGCATGCGCAGTAACGCTGCGTTATACGTTTTAAATTAAAATGCACATGCACACGCACACGCAGAAGGGGTCGATAGGGTTTTAAGAGAGTGTGATGACTAATTTTTATGGGTCTTTTGAGGCTACAGTGGCGGCACATGGAGACAGAAGAATTAAGCATTAAAACGTTAGAAGGCTACAAAGTGGACGCAGAAAAGAGGAGGCAGCTAATTAAATTGTCCCATCATATATGAACAGTGGCGACGGAACCAAGGAAAAATGTGGAGAGGCTGTAGCTTTGTTAATGCGACTGGGTGAGCTGGAGAACAAGGAAGGGGCACAGATGATTTTAAAGAACCAGCAACATTAATTCGTCTACTCAAGGAACTGCTGCCGGTAAAGTGATTCTGCCTCACTAAATAGAAAATATGAGCCAATATTGGAGCATAAAACTAGACATGGAGGGCTAGTTTTCTGAAGCCGGTTCAACGGGAATGTCTACACTAAGTTACGGTTAAGCTATTTCTATCATTTTGAAGTTGTAATTTCTTTTCGGATTGTTGGGTTGTTGGTATTGATTTAGATGGTTGTAGGATAAATGATCTTAATATGATATTTTGATTGTTTATTTCGAACCTATTGCTAAAACATTAATTGTAATCCGTAATCATTGCTTTTGATATTTATAAGTAGCGTCTAATGATCGTTAATCATTAGGAATAACATAACTTAGGTTAGATAACCCAAACGTGTGAGGTTACTGCCTATATTGATCGTTTTCCAACTCATAAAGCGACTGCCAAATTGAATCCAGAGATCGTATCCTAGGTTATTCGGTAGTTAGGTTTAATTAATGATCGTATCTTGATTAAATAAACCTTAAGGGAAAACCGAGATTTGTAGGACGTTCTATTAGTCTTAGATCAATAGTCCAAAAAGAATTGTAATGACTTTAGAATGAAGGAATATGCTTGAATGTGCTTAGGCCGAGATTGACCCTAGAACTGGACCTTACTTATACTTGACACTTTTCTCATTTTTGATTGTTTGACTTAATTTGTTTTCAATAGTTTAATTATACTTTGAATTTCTAAACTGTTTGAAATCTAAAAAAACCCCTATATACTTTCCTTGCATCAATTAATTTCATTACAGAAATTAATCAAACATTCCCTGTGGATTCTATCCCGACTTACCATAACTACAAATTTTAGTGTGCAGAGTCAGGTAAATTTTGCAGTGCACTCGATACGCGCTATCAAATATATCATCAAATTTTGCTTGGATCGCTTTAATCTTCCATACTATAGTACTGTCGAGGTAATTGTTAACTCAAACAATTTTTATCAAACTTCCTATGCTCCCCGATTAGTCCTCGCAATTTCTTAAATAACTAATTCCTCGATGAGGTAACATTATCTCGTGTCATTTTCAATTTCCAATTGACTCACCTTTCTTAAATGATCTTCTCCATTCTTTAGATTTCCTCATATTTCACATTGACTTATTCTAATGTTTACTCATTCATACTAGTTTCTCCTCACATTTCAATTTATTTGCAACTTAACTCCTTACTTTGGTAACACATTCATCAAAATCTAATTTATATTTCCTTTGCATATTCTCATAGAATATAATGTGGATCTTAGTTCTCCTCACATTAGCAATAGTGTTATCTCAATTTCCTAAAATTCACTTGTGTAGTTGGACACTTTTTCATTGAGGAAAATACATACATTCTCAGTAGCATACTCTACCTCTTATTCTTCAGTCTCCACTAGGGATATGACTCTAATATTCACTTCTAACTCATTACATATTCATCTCTGATTGGTTCTTTTATTGATCATTCTTAATATAACTACCTGATCTGCTTAACCTAATTCAAAGAAATTTTCTTCAAAAGAAGACTTTTTGCTACAATCATCTATATTATTCATGCAATCTTTATCAATCAACTGCTATCATCATCCATACTGCTTCAGCCATTCTTAACACTTTAATGCGATCAATTTCAACTGTTCATGACCTTTCAATAATTTCAATCTCTGTCACACTTTACATGATCAAAATATCCTCTATAATAAAACTCAATGAAATAAGAGGCATATTCATTTACTCTTATATTTTGGTATGCATCATCAAGATCATTACATCATATATATAAAAGTAATTAAGACAAGTCACCAATTTATATCTCGTGCTAATGATACATCAATCACAATTAATTTTGACCAACCTCTGAATATTCTATGACAATTCAAAAATTTATGCTCCATCGTAGTTACCTTTCAGCATAATCATTTATACCATACTTCCATCTCGTTACTCTAATTCATCTCATAATCTTTAACTATAGGGATCATAGATTACCTCCTATACCATATCCAAGTATAGATCTCATATGTACTCAATCATATTATTAACCAATTTAACCACATTATCAAATATGTACTTATAATAACTGGTCGACATAACCTTTAGAACTTCTACATATATCACTATCATTTGTTTCATTTCTCATACGTATGTTCCTAATCAATTTAGAAGCATAAATGCATAGCCATCTTAAAATTCTGACATCAAATTCACTAACACAATCTTATACTGGATCATGACTCTTATCACACCAATTAAACAATCATTTTCAATTTCTGGTTCAACCTTTGAATTCCTCTTTACTTGTACTCCTTAAATCTTGTCATTTCCACCGACGTTTCTATTCCTTTCTCAGTCAATTCATAAAATCCTTTCATTACAAGCTTATTACAAAAATACAAAATACACATGTACACAATGATACAATTGAATGCTTATGTTTAAAATGATTCTAAATACCAAAAATTTAGAACTAACTTAATTACAAAAATCCTTATTCTTGGTGTTTGCCAAACTTTGCAAGGATCAATGCTGTTCTGCTTTTTCTTTACCTGCAGAGTGGAAGGTGATGGGGTGAGCTCCGAAGCTCAGTGGCTTATACATTTATAGCCATTAGCAACAAGCCATACAATTCAAGCATATACATATATACATTCATTCATATACATCTGTAACTTATTTTTGCTAGCAAGTCCATCATTCACAAATTCTAACTCAAACATTCATAGTCAAGGATGCCATCACTTAAAACATATCATATATATTTAAGCATCCGAACATAACATTCAATTATGTATCATACTCAACAATTCAAAGATGCAATGCAAAGAAAAATAGCTCGAGGGTCGCATGGAAACAAAATGGAGAAACCAAAGTTTACACCATAAACAGAATGGGTCCATTTTTCGGAGCTTATATGCTAGAAGCTGCAACCAGCAGAAGGCTCTTGTCAACATGCACGTGACGAACAGAATGATTCCACTCTCACCCAAACAGAAGCACATAATCATGCTCAAAATCATTTTTATCAAATGCTTAAATCATTTCATCATACTTTCATACTTTTCATGCTCTTTCTTTTCTTTTCATTTATACAAAATGCCGTGGAATATTGCAAGGCATAACATGATCAATGTCACAATTAAATTATATCAAAATGTCATACATCTTGCAAGGCATGACATAAAACATACCATAGCAATTCACAATTTAGCAATTTAAGCGTACACACACACATAGGTTTAACGTCCATTTACACAATAACCATAAATATATTACCCACCTAATTTGCTTGCAAAAATCCAAGTCAAGGCTGTCCTTCCCCTTGCTCTTGCGTAGGATTCTCTTGGTTCCCTAAAACAAACCAAGTCTCATTCAATAGGAATCCAATAGAAAATCCCACAATATAAAATCACTAAAATTGATTGTAGAATACTTAAACCCAAGCATTTTCTAAACTCCATGAACTAAAATCCTATTAAAAATCTAAAAGTTTGAAAACGCTTTTACCTTCATTCTTCACCAAATGAAGGGATCTTCAACTCAAAGGGAAGCTCTTCTCTTCCTCTTCCTTTTTCTTTTCTTGAACAGCCCCAAAATTTCTCTTGAAGACTAAGAAAAATTAAACCTTAGGTTGTCTTCTCTTCTTTCTCTCCTTCTCTCCTTCTCTTCATATTTCTCTCTCTTCTTCATGACACTCTTTCTTTTTTTCTTCAATTTTCGTTCTTCTCTCTTCTTAAAATGCAAGACAACATTTCTTCTTCCAATTATGCCCTTAATGATTAAGAATTGTCCATCTTGCCCGTCCATTTGTGCCTTATGTCTTTTATGCTTAAGTGTCTTGCCAAAAATACCCTTGAACATTCTGACATAACACTTTCTTTTAGAAAAATGTTCCCCATTGTCTTAAGTTTCTAATGACACCAAAATCATTCAATTTGGTTCAGAAATCTAAAAGTATTACCACAAACACTTTCAGACTGTTCTTATATGGAAACAATACATTATACTTAAATTTTTCCCAGAAATTTAAAGTCTTAGAGACTGAATTAAATTTAAATTTCTATATATAGTTTGTAGATCCATGTCTCTAGTTTATTTTGAAATAAGAATCATCTCATTCAGAGCTCTATAGATCAAGATATCATCAAAATACCGAAATATGTTCAGTAAAATATCCAATTCATACTCTTCCAGCTGATACCCTTACTTTGATTCACTCAATACTTTTTAAATCAACATCAAAATCCATTACTTTCATGGATAAGTAGAAATAATTGTGTTAGAAATTTATTGGTCCAGGAATCACTTCATTTGGTGGTTGGATAACAAAGTTATGGTTGAAAGAATCAAACAAGGTCTTGTCCTCAATCATATTGAACCTATCTTGGGATAATTGGCATAACTTACCCCATAGATATCGGATTAAGGTCATTCTTAGACGGTTTAAAAGAGTACTTCAAGATATAAAACTTTCATGAGATCTTGAAGATAGATTCTGTCATTTAAAAGGTCAAAATTGGACCAGACGACAGGGTCAGATGAAAACAGACAAAAGGTCAGATGATTTGGGACTATTGGCATAACCTTCTCTATAGATGTCAGATTAAGGTGTTCTTTGGACGGTTCAAAAGGGGACTTAAAGATCTATAACTTTAATGAAGACCTTGAAGACAAATTCTATCATGTGAAGAAGACGATAGGGTCAGACGAAACCAGACGAAGGGTCAGACGAATTGGGGAAGTTGCCATAACTTACCCTATAGATATCGTATTAAGGTGTTATTTGGATGGTTTTAAAGAAGACCTCAAGATCTACAACTTTCATGAGATCTAGAAGACAAATTCTATCATCTGAAGTGTCAAAAATGGACCAGAGGGTCAGATGAAACTAGACAAAAGGTCAGACGAATTGGAAAAATTGTCATACTTTTCCTATAGATATCGGATTAAGGTGTTCTTTGGATGGTTTGAAATAGGACTTCAATATTGACAACTTTCATGAAGACCTAGAAGACAAATTTTATCATCTGAAGGGTCAAAAATGGACCAGATCATAGGATTAGATGAAACTAGATGAAGGGTCAGATGAATTGAGAAAATTGCCATAACTTTCCCTATAGATATCGGATTAAGGTTTTCTTTATATGGTTTTAAAGAGGACTTCAATATCTACAACTTTTATGAAGACTAGAAGACAAATTATATCATTTGAGGGGTCAAACATGGACTAGACGATAGGGTCAAACGAAACCAGATGAAGGGTCAGACAAATTGGGGAAATTACCATAACTTTTTCTATAGATATCGGATTAAGGTATTCTTTAGATGGTTTTAAAGAGAACGTGAAGATTTACAACTTTCATGAAGACCTTAAAGACAAATTCTATTATCTAAAGGGTAAAAAATGGACCAGATGATAGGGTCAGATGAATAGTGCACCAGATGATATGACGTCATTAGACGATACTTCATCATAGACGATAGGACGTCATCACTAGATGATATGACATCATTAGATGATACTTCATCACAGACGAAATGATTTCATCATCAGATGATATGATGTCGTCAGACGATACTTCATCACAGGCTATATGACGTCATCAAATGATACAATCTATACTCCTAAGCATCTCCACTTATAAGGATCATAACATTCAACTCCAATGTCCAAAATTTTCATACTATATATCGTTGGAAAGATAAAAGAAATACCTACAACTTTCTAGAAGATATCTTTGTCTAAATCTATCTAGATCAATCCAGAATTTCCCTTGAAGTCACAACACGAACTTTATATTCATCCACCAATGTGCTACACCTAGTTCTCAAATTCATGACAAATTTTGAGATTCTTAAAGACAGAATTTAAATTTTATGTCTTCATAAGAAATGTAGCCATATGTTTCTAGTTTAATCCAAATTAAGAATCATCTCATTTGGATAACTAGAAAAAAAATTTGTGGCTAAAAGACTGAAGCATACTCAGTGAACATTTTCTAGATTAGCTACCCATTTTGTTTCAAAATCTTTCCTTAACACAACTCATACCAAGATCACCTTTTCTACTTCATTTACTCCTCATTCTCAACTCCATTTCAAAATCAATATCACCCTTAAAGAAATTATAGTCGATGATTAATCATGAACACTAATAACATAACATACACATATATACATATCCTTCATCAACTTACTATACATATTCAACTTCATTTTCGCTTTCAATTTACTTCTAACTATCACCCTAATTCTTCCCATTGCATAATCTCTTAGATACCAAAAACACCAAAGCAAAGAATGAACTTATCCACATTTCTTATTTCCTAATTTAATCTTGTCTATCATTTCTAATTCAAAAATTTTCATTCATTTGTTCTTTACTCATGACTAATCGCCAAAATTTCTCATTTAATAGCTCTAACTTCTAAGAAACGTTCGAGGTCCAACAATTCTCCCCCTTTAAAAAATTTTGTCCTAAAAAATCTTACCTAAGTGATCAAACAAATGGAGGTAATGCGGTCTTATGTTTTCCTCAATCTCCCAAGTAACTCCTTTACTCGAATAATTTCTTCCAAACTACTATATTAAGCAAAAATGCTCGATTTAGTTGCTTATTCAAATACCCTACTTTCTTAATTGGTTCCCCAATGCAATCTCTGGTTTCTTTCAATTTCCTAATTGACTTACCTTTCCCGAATGATTTTCTCTATAGTGGTTACCTTTTTGGCATAGTCACCTATATCATACTTCCATCATGTTACTCTAATTCATCTCATGATTTTAACTATAGGAACCATAGATTATCTCGTACACCATTATAGATATGTACTCATAATAACTGGTCGACATAACCTTGATAACATCTACGTATATCACTATCATTTGTTTCACTTTCCATACGTACGTTCTTAATCAATTTAGAAGCATAAACGCGTAGCTATCTCAAAATTCTGATATTGAATTCACTAACACAATCTTTTACCGGATCATAACTCTTATCACACCAATTAAACAATCATTTTCAATTCCTCTTTACTTTTACTCCTTAAATCTTGTTATTTCCACCTATGTCTCTATTTCTTTCTCGGTCAATTTATGAAAACCTTTTCACAACCATATCAATTCAAGTACATATCCACAATGAAATTTCGTTACCTTAATCGCTGACATAACCATAAATACTGAATCTATGTCTAATATATCGGACTATGCCTTATTTCTTATTTCCAAATATCCACAAACTTTCCTTATCTTACACTCTAACAAAACACCATTCTTCTAATCGTTTCTAATAGTCCAAACTCTTAACGGAAGTTTATATATGTGACTCATGTGGTTGCAATTACTGGGATTCTAGACTCATCAGTACCCTTATCTAATGGTAAGAAATCAGGTGCAGCAGATCCTTGCAAAACTTCTCGTGTTCTTTTACGAGGTGGCATTTTACTCTTTCGATAAAACATCACCATTCAGCTTACTATCATTTTAATCTTAGTTCCTACATGTATGCATGATATGCATGCCACTTAATGCAGCATATCAATTCACCATACCAAAATTAATCACATAGCCTACCAATTCATAACACTATACATTCTAAGCTTAGGAAAACCTAAGCTCTAATACCAAACATGTTGGACCCCGCTTGATTCCGGAGGCCAACATTCGGTGTCATCAAAACGTGCGCTCAGATGCCAAACATTGTTAGACCCCACTTTCGAAGCCCAACATTCGGAATCATAATACTGAGTATATTATCCTATAGGGTTATTTCCATAAACCCTTATTAGGCATCATTCCACAAGGGTGGCATGCCCACAACAGTCATACATCAAAGCAAACTTATTACTTTAACTCAACCCTTTTCCAAGGAAGTCAATATGAATCACACAACAGAAACTACTTCAATCTATCATTTCGTTACTAAAGTAAAAGAGTTTCAAAAACTTTATTTACATGTCAAAAGCTACACCGCTAGGTTATTACAAAATACAAAATACACATGATACAATTGAATGCTTATGTTTAATATGATTCTAAATACCAAAAGTTCCCAAACTTACTTAATTACAAAAGGCTCTATTCTTGGTGTTTGCCAAGCTTTGTAAGGATCAATGTTGACCTGCTTTTTCTTCACCTACGGAGTGGAAGGTAATGGGGTGAGCTACGAAGCTCAGTGGCTTATACATTTATAGCCATTAGTAATGAGCAATACAATTCAAGCACACACACTTATATATAAATGTAAAAAAGTATATATATATCACATTTATTCTAGCAATTATATCATCCACCATTCAAGCTCAAAATTTCATATTTTGAATGTCATCACATAGAACATATCATGAAGATTAATCCATCAAAACATAACACTCAAATATGCATTATACTTGGCAATTCAATTATGCAATGCACAAATTGTTTGAGGGTTCCACGAAAACAAAATGGAGAAGCCGAAGTTTGTACCATGAACAGAATGAGTCCGTTTTTGGAGCTCATATGCCACAGCAGTCGGGAGAAGGCTCTTTTCAACGTGCACATGATAAACAAAATGGTTCCACTCTCACCCAAACAGAAGTACATCATCATGCTCAAACATTATTTTATGAAATGCTTTCATACTTTTCATGCTCTTTCCTTTCTTTTCATTTATATAAAATTCCATAACATATTTCAAGTCATAACATAAAACACATCATAATGCATTTTCCACATAACAACAATTCACAATTTAGCACATATTCACACATAGGACAATTAGCTCATATTACACAACAACTATAAACATATTACCCACCTAATTGGCGTGCAAAAATCAAAGTCAAGGTTGTCTTTCCCCTTGCTCTTGGATAGGATTCTCTTAGTTCCCTAAAACAAACCAAGCCTCATTTAATAGGAATCCAATTGAAAATCCCACAACGCAAATCACTAAAATTGATTCTAAAATACTTAAACCCAAGCATTTTCTAACTCCATAAACAAAAATCCTTCCAAAAATCTAAAAGAATTAAAATGATCTTACCTTAATTCTTCACCAAATGAAGAGATTTTTAGCTCAAAGGGAAGCTTTTCTCTTTCTCTACTTTTTTCCCCTTCTTGAACAGCTCCAAAATCTCTCTTGAAAACTAAGAAAAATTAAACCCTAGCTTGTTGTCTCTTCTTTCTCTCCTCTTCTTCTCTTCGTATTTCTCTGTCTTCTTCATGACACTCTCTCTTTTTCTCTTCCATTTTCGTTTCTCTCTCTTCTTAAAATGCAAAACAACACTTCTTCTTCCAATTATGCCCTTAGTGATTGAAAATTATCCAATTTGCCCTTCCATTTATGCCTGCTTAAGTGTCTTGCCAACAGTACCATTGAACATTCTGACATAACACTTTCTTCTAGAAAAATGTTCCTCGTTGTCTTATGTTTCTAATGACACCAAAATCATTCAATTTGATTCAGAAATCTGAAAGTTAGGGCCTAAACATTTTTAGATTGTTATTAGACTAAAATAGTACACTATATCCAATTTCCATCCAGAATTTGAAAGTCTTATGGACTGAATTACAATTCACTTACTGTAGATAATTTGTGGCCCTATGTCTCTAGTTTATTTTGAAAAAAATGAATCATCTCATTCGGAGCTCTACCGATCAAGACATCATCAAAATACTAAAGTATGTTCAATAAAACATCCAATCCATATTCCTCCAACCGATACCCTTACTTTGATTCAAAAAATCTTTTTAGAATCCCTACCAAATGTTATCAAATTATATGGAGAGATATAGAAATGTGTTAAGGAACTATTGGTCCAAGAATCACTTTGTTTGAAGTCGGATGATGAAGTTATGGCCAAAAAAATCAACATGATTTTTGCCCTCAATCATATTGCCCCTGTATTGGGACAATTAGCATAACTTTAGATAGATTCTGTCATTGTGGGGGTCAAAATTTGACTAGATGATAGGGTCAGATCAAACCAGATGAAGGGTCAGACAAATTGAGAAAATTATCATAACTTTCCCTATAGATATCGGATTAAAGTGTTCTTTTGATGGTTTGAAATAGAACTTCAATATCTACAACTGTTAGGAGACCTCGAAGAGAAATTCTATGATCTGAAGGGTCAAAAATGGACCAGAACATAGGGTCAAATGATACAAGATGAAAGGTCAGATGAATTGGGAAAATTTCCATAACTTTCCCTATCGATATCGGATTAAGGTGTTCTTTATATGGATTGAAAGAGAACTTCAAGATCTACAACTTGAATAAAGACTTGAAGATAAATTATATCATCTGAAGGGTACAAAATGAACCAGACTATAGGGTCAGATGAAACAAGATGAAGTGTAAAATCAATTGGGAAAATTGCCATAATTTTCCCTATACACATCGGATTAAGGTGTTCTTTGGATGGTTTGAAGGAGGACTTAAATATCTACAACTTTCATGAAGATATTAAAGACAAATTCTATCATCTAAAGAGTCACAAATGGACCAGACCATAGGGTAGACGATTTAGTCTACAGTGGATCAAACGATAGGATCAGATGAATAGTGCACCAGACTATATAACATCATCAGACAATGCTTCATCATAAAAGATATGACGTCATCACCAGATGATATGATGTCATCAGATGATACTTCATCATCAGACTATATGACGTCATCAGACGATACAATCTATACTTCTGAGCATCTCCACTTATAAACATCATAAATTTTGACTCCAATGCCCAAAATTCTCATGCTCTATACCGTTGGAAAGATAAAAGAAAGACCTACAACATTCTAGAAAATAACTTTGTCTAAATCTATCTAGATAAATCCAAAGTTTTTCCTGAAGTCGGAACATGAACTTTACATTCTGCACCAATGTCCTACACCAAGTTCTCAACTTCATGACAATTTCGAGAATCTTAAAGACAGAATTTAAATTTGATGTCTTCATAAGAAATGTAGTCATGTGTTTATAGTTTAATCCAAATAAAGAATCATCTAGTTTGGATAACTAGAGAAAAAGTTGTGGCTAAACGACTAAAGCATACTCAGTGAACATTTTTCCAAATCAACTACCCATTTTGTTTCAAAATCATTCCTTAACACAAGTCATACCAAGATCACCTTTTCTACTTCATTTGCTCCTCATTATCAACTCCATTTCAAATCAATATCATCCATAAAGAAATTATAGTCCATGATTATTCATGAAAACTAATAACAAAACATACACATATATACATATCCTTCATTAACTTATTATACATATTCAACTTCATTTTCGCTTTCAATTTACTTCTAACTATCACCTTAATTCTTCCCATTTCATAATCTCTTATTTACCAAAAACATCAAAGCAAAGCATGAAGCTATCCAAATTTCTTATTCGCTAATTTAATCTTGTCTATCATTTCTAATTCAAAAATTTTCATTCATTCGTTCTTTACTCATGACTATTCGCCAAAGTTTCTCATTTAATAGCTTTAACTTCTAAGAAACTTTTGGGGTCCAACTCTGAATATATTTATTCACACTTGAACAAACTCATTATGCAATGTGAATTTAAGCATTCACATCAAAATACCAATGAGACATAAGTAATTACATTTTACATATAATCACCTAAGTTCCCAATTCACAAACATTCATAACTAACACATCACTTATATCATTTAAATCACATTTGTGTTCATAAGTATACATTTCTTTAATAACTTATAAATTCTAAATCAGATACTTGTAATTAAAATAACACGTTCCATAAGTTATTACCTCAAATGAAAATCCAAAACCTATTCAACCATTAACCAATTAATCTAATCTTAAACTAGGTTCATCACAAACCCTAATCAACTTCAATTATACTAATTTAAAGCATATTATCCTACTATGGTTCAACAATTATGTAAAACAAAGATTAACATATTAAGGCCTTGCCCACGATCGTGGGGTATATTCCCACGATCATAATAGAAGCTAATGCATCTACCCACGATCGTGGGATGAGTGCCATGATCATGGAATACCCATTTTCCTACAAATTCCAGATCTAAACATCTTCTTCCAAATTTCAAAACACCAATATGACAATCCCTAAATCATGCTTCAAATATACCTTAATTATCTGCCAACTCCTCATCAAGTTGATATTCAATTTCAACACAAAATTACTCATTTGGCAACTCACAAGCCATCTTATTTCATGCAACAAAATCCATAGTAAAATCCATCAAGCAATCATCATGTTCTAAACCTTATTATATCATCAATTCCACACATATTCCATTCCAATTCATGTATCATAAAATTCATGTTACAACATGCCATTAAGTTAGAATTCCCTTACCTAATTAACTTCAAGTTACTTCTTCAAAAAACCAATCAAACCAGCCCTTCATGCAACCAATACACTTCTAAACTCTAGGTAGGTGTAGGATGATCTTAACAGCCAAAAGACAGCAACATAGAAGATAGCTTGAGGTAGCTTTTTGATGCAGCATATGGTAAGGAGTTTAGTGTGATAATACATTAAAATTGAAGTAAAATTCAGAGCAAGAAAAGTTAAATTTAGAGCAACAAGAGGGGATGATTTCGGTGGATAGAAGTAAAAATGAGGGCTACAGAAACTTGCTTGCAAGAGCTTAACACTTAAGCTACTAGGTGTCTCAATTATACATTGGCACATTTCATCAATGCATGACTCCCATTTGTTCTCCATTTTAGGTTGCCAATTGTCACAATTCAATCAGGACACTTATACCTTAATCAATGCTGCCACTTGTCATTCAATTATACTGCCATTTTTCAATGCCTTAGCTATGCCAAATGTCATTCAATTTTCTTGTACCAACTTATCTTGCACTTGACATTTTCCTAGTCCAAATGTACATTTTAAAACCTCAATTCTCTAATGGTAACAATCAATTCTAGGTCACTAAATATGATCCATTAAACCAAAAATTCAAGACATATACAATTCACATTCAATTCATATCACAATTTTAACACCTATCTCATTTATTTTCATGGACGTGTATCATTCCAAGTAATGTGTAATTTGGGGCCTTACAATTTCGGCCCGAATGTCTCTAAAACTCCTCTAATCTTCGATGTTGAGCCTGAAACACTAGCAAACGAATCAAGATACCTCAAAAACATAATATTTAAGCTCAAGGACTTGTACTAACCTATAAGACACTTAAGACATAAATATTTAACAAACTAACACAATTCTAAACTAAACACGTACTAAATGATTGAATTAATGGCTAAACATATATCAAACTATGCCCCATAATACGATACAATCTACACTTATCAATCTATTAAGGGTTTACAAAATTAAGACTCGAGTAATGAAAAATTCAAAAGATACAAATCTCAATTGGTTACTAAAGGGTTTACTAAAAAATATAGAATTGACTATATAGAGACCTTTGTTATTAATGCTCTCCTAACTACAGCCTACAGTCTTATTACAGTAGCTACCAATAAGCATTGGGAACCCTTCCTGATGGATGTTAAGGGCACATTTCATAATGGTGATCTACTTATAGATGTATATATGCAACTGCCACTTGGAAATGCTCATCTATTTAATAAAGTTTGTCACCGTTACCAAGCATTATATGGTCATAAGCAAGCTCCTCAAGTGTGGTTTGCTAAATTCAACTCCACCATCAACCATCTTGGCTTTACATCTTGCTCCTATGATTATTCTTTGTTTTTATGAAAATTAAATCAAGGATGCACTTTTCTTCTTTTCTATATTGATCACATGATAATAACAAGTGATGACACTGAAGGGATCTCTGCATGTAAATCATATCTTCAAAAACAATTTGAAATGGGATTTATATCTCCTAAGCTAGTTTTTGGGCCTTAAATTATTTTGTAACAGTTCAAGTTATGTTTATCCCAAACAAAATATGCTATTGATCTTATCTCTCGTACTGGCCTTACTGACACTTAGATTGCTAGCACTCTACTTGATTCCAATGATCATATTTCTGCTACTAATGAAACTCCTCTAAATGATGGTACACTTTATCGATAGCTAGTTGGTAATCTTATATACCTTATTGTCACTCATCCAGACATTGTTCATACTTTCACATTGTGAGTCTGTTCATGTCTACACCTCATACCACTCACTTTTTTATTGTCCTCCGTATACTTTCGTACATTCAAGGAACCCTATTTCATAGGCTTCACTTTAGCCATTCATCTTCATTAGACTTACCTGCATACTCTAATGCTAATTGGGTTGAAGACCTAACTAATCACTGATGCACTACTGGCTATTACATCTTTATTGTCACACATCTTATTTCTTGGTGTAGCAAAAAAAATGATTATCTCTCGCTTAAGAACTAAAGCAGAATGTTGAGCCCTATCTGACTTGGTTATGATGGTTACTTCAAGATATAGATGTATCTTTTTCTTCAACATTTCCTTTCTTTTATGACAATCACAGTGCCATACAGATTGCCCATAACGATATCTTCCTTGAACGGACAAAACATTTCGAGATTCATTATCATCTTGGCCATCATCATGTGTTTGAAGGAACCATAAAACCTATTCCCATTTCATCCTAATCGTAGATTGCAGATCTTTTTACCAAATCTCATTTGCCTCGACGTGTTTAAGATCTTAGCTCCAAACTCAAGTTAGCGTCTTCAATACCACCTTGAGTTTGAGGGGCCTATTAACATAATCTTTTAAGTCAAACATCAACAGACATTTATCGTTAGTTTTCTCCTAGAATCATGTGTATTAATGTTGTACAATTATTTCCTTGGTCTTGTTTCTTAGGATTGATCATCCAATGTGTATAAATATATGGATGTATATATCATACATAAATATACAAAGTCTTTCGTTATTCTTTCTCTGCTTCTTATTTCCACAAACATAATGTTTTAATATCTCGTCTTGATGAAACTATAACTAAGAATAATTTAATAATAATACTTAAATACAAATTAATTCTCATAATTATGATACCATCGTGGATTCTCTTGCATAGTAATTATTTTGAAAATTATTTAAATATTAAATGTAATACATAAAATATATAAAAATAAAGAATATATGCATTGAATAATTAAATAATATCATATATTAATTGCAATTAATCGATTGACTATAATTACATAAACTAATGGGCTCTATTGCTACTATCCTTTTTTCATGTTTCTCTAATCACTCTAGATAGTTTTGAAATTGTTCTTCTTAGCTAGTGATAATGAAACAACATTATTGCCACTCAAACCACCAGCATTGTCACCACCGTCACATTCTCTCTCTTACTACTTGTTGCCTTGTTATAATGACCTTTTTAGTATATTATATTTCTCAGTGTTGTTATTAACTTCATTTTATTGATAATATTTTTAGCAAGTAGCTAGAGGCATGCTATTATTTTAATAGTAGAGATAACAACACGCCGGGGGAGGGGGGTAGATTCGAACCTGTTAGGCCCTACCTCAACTTGAGGCCCTATTGTTAGGGCCAAATTATTATTACTTTTCATAAAAAAAAATAAAACGACATCATTTTTAGTAAAACGATATCATTTTAATTAGGCCGGATGTCACTGGAGTCTTTTTTGCTATCTTTGTCTAATAGCATGGTCGATTTCTTGTTCTAAAATAGAAGTAAAAGATTTATATGATTATTATAATACTTTGGTTTAATCATCTCGTAGTGTGGGACAATTTTTTTTTTTTTTTGATAAAGAGAGAAGGATTATTGTCCACAATATTCTTCGTAGAGTAATTTACAATATAACTCAAACACCACTAGAATGCGTCACAAATCATTAATCTTAATCTGAGCTCGAGTGTGTTGGAAGATTGGAAGTTGCGCAATTCACATAGGAAGTGCTTGGAACATAATCATTGCGAAATTGATTAGCTTCAAAAGTAAAAGAAGGAATAAGAACCTTCATAATATAACGAGCACTACGCCTATATTAAAAATAACAAAAAGAAAAGGTCAAAGATGACAGATTAGCAGTGGGCAGTGCATTACCTCAACCCTCAAAGCATGTCACGCGCGTTATTCATGTTATGGTAACAGCAACAGCAACAGCATACTATATTATATTGTGGTATCGTTGGAAATGAGTGGCTCATAATGGGACGACAAAGGAAAAACATATCATTCAGTTCAGTGACTTAACTGAATCACCGAATCAAAGAAAGAAAATAAAATTAATAATAACGTCTCCAGGCCAGCGCAAAGCAGAAGGGATGTATATTAATCTTATGTTATTCATAGTTGTGTGTCTTTAATCTTATTATTATTAAATAAATAATGTATTTAAGAAATCTATTTAACTTTTTGGTTATACTTATACCTTTACATTTTTATTTTTTTGTTTCCCACTAATTATCTTGGGAGGATTCCAATTATAAGAAAGCACTTTAAGTTATCCACACTTAGATTAATCTCCGCTTGAGTCAGGTAAATTCATTGCATGAGGTAAAACTCTGACTCTAAATTTTAAACAACTACATACATAAAGATAACTTGAACCTACGATCTTAATTAAATTAAAAGAACTCTTTATTAACTCACCTGTCCCTTCAAATTATATCTTTACATTTTTAATCAAACAAAAATAAACAATCTATGGTTAGTTACGGTGTTGAGTAGTTAAACAAACAAATAATTAAAATTATAAATATAGGAAAAGGAAAAGACAGGTCCCCAATATCAACGATGGAGGCGTGGAAATCACTAAACATTTAATGGCGGCCCACCTCATAGCCTGTCACTGTCGGTTGCCATCTCATTCATATACACTCCCACCATGGTAACGACACCGTTCGCACCATCTTCCCCTCTACAGCACAGAATCTTCACTCCATCCATCCTCTGTATTTATTCATGTCCTATTTCGAAACCTGACCCTCCATTTGTTTCTTTCTCTTTCCCTCCTCCCAAGCACCCAAAAAGTAAATTAACGAAGAAAAAAGAAACTACCCATTTCCTGTTACTATCCCTTCCATTTCTCAAATCTCAACTTCCCATATAGGGGAAGTGGAAAACTAGAGGAAAATACGAGAAATGATCGAGTCTTTTATTGATCTACTCGCCCCCTTTTAGTTTTGGGGTGTAAAGATTTTGGCTTTTTTGTACCTTTGACTTGTAGTCTCTCAAGATCTTCTGTGATTGGTGGGCTTCAGAGATCGGAGACGAGGTAGTGAGACAGACGGAGAGAGGATGGCTAATAGAGTGGATCATGAGTACGATTACCTATTCAAGATCGTGTTGATCGGTGACTCCGGGGTAGGCAAATCCAACATTCTTTCCAGGTTCACGAGGAACGAGTTCTGCTTGGAATCCAAGTCCACTATCGGTGTCGAGTTCGCCACAAGAACTTTGCAGGTCTTTACTTTTCCCATGCCCTCTTGCTTCTTCTGTTTTTGCGGCGATCTATTCCACTAAATGATGGATCAAAACTTAAAATTTCTAAATTTCCTTGTTCTGCGTATGTTCTCGTTTGGGATGTCCTTTCAGTGATGCTCGTCTTGGCCGATTGAGTTGATGTGAAGTGATATCTCTGGTTCTAAGGGCAATTTCACAATTCCTGTGTTGAACATGTGTGTTTGATCTACTAACTAGAATTGTGTCTCTGGTATCTTATTTTCCAGAGCTAATTATAGGGTTGGTCTTGGCCGGTGCTATCAATTGATATTGTTTCATATACATGTGGACTATGAAAGCTTTGATTTGTAGATCTTGTTACTTGAATGTTAGGGGGAAAATAAAAAAAAAAAAAAAGAGAATAGGTATGATGAGAAAAGTTGACAGCAAGTAATTAACAGCTAAAAGATGTGTTATTCTTTGTCGAATTAATCGGACAAGCATGTGTGAGTAATGCGTTTCTTGTCGCTTGATCTGTTCTACAACTCCTTTGGTATAGGTTGAAGGAAAGACGGTGAAGGCTCAGATTTGGGATACAGCAGGTCAGGAGCGGTACCGAGCAATCACAAGTGCTTATTATAGAGGGGCTGTTGGTGCTCTTCTTGTGTATGATATAACAAAGAGGCAAACTTTTGACAATGTCCAGAGGTGGCTTCGTGAGTTGAGGGACCATGCTGATTCCAACATTGTGATTATGATGGCTGGGAACAAGTCTGACTTAAATCATCTGAGAGCTGTTCAAGAGGAGGATGGTCATAGTTTGGCAGAGAGGGAAGGTCTATCATTCCTGGAGACGTCAGCACTGGATGCTACCAATATAGAGAAGGCATTCCAGACCATATTGACAGAAATATACCATATTATTAGCAAGAAAGCGTTGGCTGCTCAGGAAGCTTCCACACTTCCTGGACAAGGAACCACCATCAATGTTTCTGATACCTCTGGTACAAAGAGAGGTTGCTGTTCTACTTGATGCAACACATAGCAAGTGGAAAAAGTATTGCTAGCTCTTTTGTTAAAATTACCCCCTTTTTTTTGGCTTGATTGAGTTTGTGCAATTTATATATATTATATAAAAAGGCACAGTATTGCTAGAACTCGAGATGTGTTCTTCCTAGCGTTTATGACTGCTTAAACTTCCTTTAAAGATAAGCCTAACTCAAAACTGTGATGTAGAATGGGCACGTGGAGTATCTACTGACAAAAAATCTGTGTGAACGAACCATAAATGCGCAGCTTTTATTATTCCGGCTTGTTTCTTTGACGATCAACTCTGTACCTCCTCATAACTTGTTGCATATTCAGAGATTTTTTCAGCATATGTTTAAGAGGTGGTAATAAGAATGAAAATAAATATAGTTAAAATAAAAATAGATATTATTATTATACTTATAATAACTGGTTAATAGGAAGGAATGATTATCATTACTATTGATAGTGGTTGATTTGTAAAAAATAAGGTAATTAATTAATTACAATATATTAATTAATTAAAATATTATAGTTAATTAATTTGAGTATTTTAATTAATCAATAAATTATATTTTAATTAATTATAATGTAACAAATTATTTATTTATTTTTAATTAATTATAATATTTTAATTAATCATATTATATTTAACAAATTAATTTTAATATTTTAATTAATTAGGAAAAATATTTTAATTAATGAATAATTATATTTTAATTAATAATATTTTAATTAATTATAATGTAATTA
>JANITX010000009.1:64122154-64137551 GCA_027564395.1 Erythroxylum ulei | reverse complement strand
TTAAACTATAATCAAGCTAATTTAATCATATCACTGTAAACCCTAACTCAGAGTATTACAAAAATATAACTAAATTTCAGACAATGTTTGATTACTCCCTTTTGAAGCCCGAGAACTCAAGCCGATGCTACATCTTCAAGAGGTCCGAACGCCTAGCCAAGCATGATGGTCGTAGTCCTCAACACTGTTGTTACTCCGACGGCATCCATGGTAGAGATGATCCTGCGGTGTAGATGGTGATGTGTAGATGATGATGAAATGATCGGTGGCTGGTCGCGGATAGAGAACGACGGTTGAGATCGTCTCTAGGCCTTCGAATGTATAAAAAATGTGTCTGTATGTGTATCTGATGTATATGTAGCCAGCCGTCCTTATGACCTAATTTGGCAAGTATTTAAGGTAAACAGCTGGGTCAGATCGAAACAGTGAGATACTTTCCATTTATAGTCCGGGTATCCGTCTGCACGTCACGACGTGCGAATTAATTGATGTCGCAACGTGTGCTCTGGCTTCCTCGCCGCAGCGAGCCAATGAATTTACGTAGTGGAGAGTCAAATGGTGTGCGCCGCGGCGTGTCATCGTCTGCAAGAGCCGCGGCGTGCGTGAAAGACCTCGCAATGTGCTGACTTTCTCATCTCTTTTGACTCCCCTTTTTTTCCTACAATATAAAATTGCAATTTGCAGCATCAATTGTCCTTAGGAAAAATTATAAAGCAATTAACATCAAATTGCGACAATTTTACTACCAAATTGCAATTAATAAGAGCTCACAATGAGGAACTATCTTAAGCACAAAAAATCAAGAATTAGGGGGGAGTCTATTCTCCAGATTGATCTTCCAAGTTATGGAACATCTCAGCTTAAACACCGTGTGAAGGTAATTGCCGAAGTACTTAATCTCTAATAATTTTTCTGCAGGTTTGTTCTTTCAGGTGTGCTAGATGGAGGTCCAAAATTTCTTCGGTTCTAAAGTAGAAGTGAAGACAGGTCCAGGAAACCTTCTTGTTTCCAGTCAGCAAAACATGGAGTTGGTAGGCTATGGCCTTTCCTGAAATAGATAAGATGATTTCTAGGAAGAAGTTCACAAACTTTAACAGTTGGAGAACCATCTCCTACGATTGGAATCCAACAGACTTATTAATGGCATATCAATGGAAGTGTGTGAGTGGAAACATCATCTCACTCTCCCTCTTATGTTATGTTGTAGGTTGATTTGGATTGTAATTAATTGATGGTTGATTAATAGTGTTGTAAATTGTTTGTTGGTAAACTTATGTTTTGGTTAGATGAGCTAGCTCTATAAGGTTTTTTTGGTAGGAAGGTAGTAGTTGTTCTTGGTTGTTTGTGTTTTGTTGTAAGGAAGTGTTGTAGCTTCCTCATGTATTTACCTTATATTTCCTTTCGGTAGGTAAGAGATTACTGCTCATGTAGTCTCCAATAGTGTACATAACATCTCTAATTTGTATAAAATCTTCTGATTTACCAAAAAAGGGAAGAAAAAAAAGAACATGCTTAATACATGACAAACAAGGCTTAAAGAAAATTGAATGAGAAAACAAAATGTAACTAGTTCTGATGTCATATCAGTGGCTAATACTATTCTTGTATCAGATATAAGCTGTTTAAGATATATAATCAAACTGGTGCTAGTGTGCTATTTGTTTTTGGCACTTAGCTTGTTAGTATTTTTACCCATAAAATTTTAGAAGCTAATTAGTATCGATGTGAAAGTTGGACAAGCAACAGACTTATGAAGTAGTTATTTACTTTTAGAAGAATTTGATTTTTAGAACAATTTGACTTTCTAAAGTTATTTAGTTATTTCTAATTAGTTTATGATAAGGAGAATATTTTTTTCCTTTTAGAATTCCAATTTAAGGGTTTTATACTTATTAAGGTTGTCTTATAAATGTAATTCGGACCAATCTTTAAGAATAGAATTTCATAGCTTTTTTTTCACTTTTGTGAGATTTTTTTCTTTGTTCTTTAACAAGAAATTAATATAATCTTATAAAAGCATTTTGTGGTGATCAAAACCCTTAGAACTTTGGTTTTAACAAGTAGATTTTATTAGGGTTGAGTTTCATCTAATTCTGACTAACTTGTGTTTTAAGTGATTTGTGGTCTAAAGTTCACGTTATGGTTGAAATGTCAAGACACCGATAGTAATGCGAAACTAGAATCGAAAAGCTTCAAAACATATTTCATAGGCTAAAACATACAAAACACTACACGAACACGAGAGGTAGGCTTCTCTGCTCCTATTTCTCTTTGAGACCTCTGAGAGAAAAGAAGAGTTCGAAGACGAGAGTAAAAGAGTGAAAAGCAAGAGAATGTTTTTCCATATAATATTAGAGAGGAACATGCAACTGCATCCTCGCTACTTTGGTCGCAATCTTAGAGAGAATCTCGCCGCTAAGCTCATGAAAGATGTCGAGGGCACTTGCAGGTTTACTTCTTCTTCTTTACTTTATCAGACCCACAATTCGTTCTGCTCCTATTTAATTGACGGTGCGATTTTTTTTTCTGTAAATAAGGGAATTTCTTTAACTGCCCAATCTGCTTCTGTTTAAAGGCACTGATTTGTTGAAGAATTAATTATGTGACTGGTGAAATTAATAGATGGAATAGCGACCGGAGAAAACTTGAGGGTCTTTGGGCCCCTATGCTTGTTCTCTGTGTAGACCTGAGAGGGGGAAGGAAAAGGAACTCCATTAGATGATATTTCTAACTCTTGAAGCAACATATGATATGAGTTGAGAAGAATTGCCTTGCTTGGACAAAACTTTGTCGTCAGTCTTTATGTGAACAATTTGCTTTAATTTGGAGTCTAAGAAGCCCTCATATCGATCTCTGCTAGAAAAGGGAAGAATACTGTTTACATCGTTAATACCTCAAAATGAATTCAGAGATCAATCTTTCTGATGGTTGAAACTGAAAGCCAATTAAAAGATCAATGATTCTGATGGTTGAAAATAAAAACTTGTGCACATTTTTAGTGTTGAATAATGACAAGACCACTTTTTTTTTAATGTTTTATGCCATTTTTGTTATACAGTGCCTCATATTTGCAATATAGCATGTGTTTGAGTTTCATGATGCTCTAAGCGCAAATCATAGTTTCAGCTTTCCTTAAACTGCTTTGTGGTTGATAATTCTTTAACTAGTAAAAGTAGTCTAGGAATAACCAACTAAAAAGTTCTCTAGATATTGGCAGTGGAAGACATGGGTTTGTGGTGGCAATAACAGGCATAGAGAACATTGGAAAAGGATTAATCCGAGATGGGACAGGATTTGTGACATTTCCTGTTAAGTACCAGTGTGTTGTATTCAGACCATTTAAAGGAGAGATACTGGAAGCTGTTGTTACCATGGTGAACAAGGTATGCGTCCCTCTCTTACTAATCAAGTGATTTCAGTGTTGCATATAAATTTTTGTGGACTTGTAATGTGGTCAATCTATAACTCTATTCACATTTCATGCAGATGGGATTTTTTGCAGAAGCTGGGCCAGTTCAAATTTTCGTTTCAAACCATGTAAGTTTTGCGTAACATTTGATAACGTGTCTCTAACAGGTTTTTGAGCTTCATGTCTTACTTTGTGTTACGGCATTTGCTTTTTCTTTATATTCATGAATTTTTGACTCTCGTAAGTTGCAGTTAGAATATTTTCAGTGACATGATGTTGGCTACTGTAGTAGACATGCATGTGTTGAATATATTCTGGAGGAAGGTTGTATTCCAGTTGAAAGTCCTGCTTTGTTGTTCTGCTTTTACATATTTTGATGTAGGCCAGACCAAGTAAAAGAAAGTACAGTAAGAAGGGAAGGAGAATCAAGAGGAGAGACGGAGGGGGGGGTGGGTACTGCACTTTGCTTTTCCACTTGTCTGATTTTGTGAGTCTTATCAGTAGTATAGTTAAGGTTTTGGGGACTTGAAAATTTTCTTATGAAGATTGTGGACAGTTTGCATGAAAGGCACTTCTCTTTTCCTCTCATTCTAGGCTTATCTTTTCAGTATTATGTCCTAAATTAGTTTTGCAACAAGGCTGTTCCTTATCTTTTTTCTTTTGGCTCTTATTGGACCAATTTATAGGCGATTACCAAGACCCCTACCCAGCCTCTTCTGTTACTGAACTCCAGACCTTAGTTTCTAGGATGAGGGATTGCTATGGTAGGGTTCCCTTCTTGCTTCAGGACTTCTCATTGCTGTTTGTTTGCACTGATTGTCTATAACAAAATTTGCAAGTTTTCCTTTGTTCATGCTCTTGAGGATGAAGCGCAATGGTCTGACTCTCGAAATTATAGGCTTTTATAATTTCATCTTGTATGCATTATGTACTGATGTTCTCTTTCTGTGTTTTGTAGCTGATACCAGATGACATGGAGTTTCAGTCTGGGGATATGCCAAATTATACAACTTCTGATGGATCAGTATGCTTTGATTCCAGCTTATACTTGACAGAGAATGAGTTTCTTAACATTTTTATTTGAATGGTTTATTGCTGTTTTTCAGGTTAAAATTCAAAAGGACTGTGAAGTGCGACTAAAGATCATTGGAACTCGAGTTGATGCAACAGAAATTGTAAGTTTTTTAAGTTTATTGCAGCTTAGTGGTTGATATGTCTTACCATTTTTTCTTTTTCGTCAAAGGTCAGGGGCTTTAGTGTGTGAACCTATGTTTTGGTTTAACGTTAATTTACATAACCTAGAATTTATTCCAGGGGATCCAGGTTGGGTTGATGGCTGGCCCCGCTGGCGGTTGTGCCCATCAGTTTGGGTCTCTCGGCGATTTATTTTTTTTTGGATAAATAATTGTTTCTATGTGCTTGATACCTTAAAAGAGCTGAGGAAAATTTTGAAATCTTGAAGAATGCCATGATATTTTGAAGTTCTATCCTTGTTACTCATGCGCAGTATATGTATGTGGTGCACATACCATTTGTGATGAAGTCTAATGGCATTTCTCTTTGTATTTTTGCAGTTTTGCATTGGCACCATAAAGGACGACTTTTTGGGTGTGATTAATGACCCTGCAACTGTTTAGTGTTAGTTTGGAAGATACCAAGCAGTTTCTTTCTATGCATTGCAGGATGTCTGGTATTAAGCGTGTGAATTTAAGATCAGACCCCTTTCAGAATATGATGCTCTACTTCACGAAGTGGATTAAAACTTCATTTCAAGTACAGTGAACGTTGTCCCGGATTTTGTTGTATCCTTAAAACTTGAAGGACATTGTTGTTACTTGTTGCTGGTTAAACGCTTGTAATGTAGTTCGTGCCTCAGAAAGTGAATGAATCACGCCGTCGTTGCTTTCGGTTTACCATAATGGATATGGATGCCCAATGGTCGTTTCTCTGTTATCCAATGTTGCCTGCCTGCCGGACCGATAGGTTTAAAAGCCTACTTATGATAGCCGTAACAGCCTAGTGAATGTATATTTTGGTTTAAATATTATACAAATAAAAATTAATAAGCAAATCTGTTACATGAATATGACGTGTTTAATATTATTATAAGATTTACATAAATAAATAAGATTTACATAAATAAATAAATGACTGAGATTTATAAAATAGAATATAAAATAGAATAGAAAAAATATAAATAAATAGTTTAGATTTATAAAATAGAATAGGGTAACATAAGGTAAAGTTGGAAGAGAATCCTGGCTCCTATGCCGTTCCCACTTCCCAGCCAATAAAAATCCACCGACTTCATTTCCTGTATGGTTATGGAAGAAGATAAAAGGAGTTTTGCAGTAGCCACCAAAAACACTTGCCATTTCTTGACTGGTCAATTGCAGCTGCCACCAAAAAGCACTTGCCATTTCTTCAAAGAATCTGATTTACCATGAAACTTGAAGACCATTCTCACCAGTAGTAAGAAGCTTTAGACAGTCTCAATGTGGGCTTTTCACTCTCCTCAACACACTCATCCCCCATTGCAGGCGAATTGCATAACTCGTTCCTTTGTAAAACCAGTGATTTGTTCCATAGCCTTGAACCCAACTACCACGGCAGCCAATAACAATCAATTAATTCAGTCTTTGTGCAAGCAGGGCGACCTTAAACAAGCACTTAAGCTACTGTCTAGCGAGCCCAATCCCACCCAACGTACTTATGAGCTTCTACTTCTCTCTTGCACTCACCACAAGTCTGTTGTTGACGCCCAACACGTTCACCGCCACCTTCTCGCAAATGGATTCGATCAAGACCCTTTCTTGGCCACTAAACTCATCGGTATGTATTCTGCGTTTGATATGATTGATCATGCGCGCAAGGTGTTTGATAAAACTCAGAGGAGAACTCTTTATGTGTATAATGCTTTGTTTCGAGCGCTGAATCTAGTTGGTTGCGGAGAAGAGGTGTTGGATATGTATCGGCGGATGAACTCTATCGGCGTTCCCTCAGATGGTTTTACCTACACTTACGTGCTTAAAGCTTGTGTGCTATCGGAATGTTTGATGTCATTGCTGAGCAAGGGAAAGGAGATTCATGGCCACATTCTGCGGCATGGATATGAGGATCATGTCCACATTATGACCACTTTGGTTGATATGTACGCGAAATATGGTTGCGTCTCATATGCTGCCTGCGTTTTTGGTAAGATGCATGTGAAAAATGTTGTGTCCTGGAGTGCTATGATAGCGTGCTATGCTAAAAATGGGAAGCCCTTTGAGGCATTGGAGCTTTTCAGGGAAATGATGCTTAAAACACGAGATACAAGCCCAAATTCTGTGACAATGGTCAGCGTGCTGCAAGCTTGTGCTGCACTTGCTGCTTTAGAGCAAGGGAGGTTGCTTCATGGTTACATTCTTAGGAGGGGACTTGATGATATATTGCCTGTTATAAGTGCTCTTATAGTAATGTATGCGAGATGCGGTAAGCTTGAATTAGGGCAACGCGTTTTTGATCGGATGGACAAGAGAGATGTTGTTTCATGGAATTCTTTGATTTCTGGTTACGGGGTTCACGGGTTTGGGGACAAAGCGATCCAAATTTTTGAGGAAATGATAGACCAAGGCGTGTTGCCAAGTCCTGTTTCATTTGTAAGTGTGTTGGGAGCTTGCAGTCATGCAGGACTTGTTGAGGAAGGGCAGAGGTTATTTGAGTCAATGCGAAGAGAGCATGGTATCTACCCTAGTATAGAGCATTATGCATGTATGGTGGATCTTCTTGGACGTGCCAATCGGTTAGATGAAGCAGTTAAACTTATAGAGGAAATGAGGATTGAACCAGGACCTAAGGTTTGGGGTTCTCTTCTTGGATCATGTAGGATTCATTGTAACGTTAAGCTTGCAGAGAGGGCAAGCACTAGGCTTTTTAAGCTTGAACCCAAAAATGCTGGGAATTATGTGCTTCTCGCAGACATTTATGCAGAAGCTGGAATGCGGAATGAGGTAAAAAGAGTGAAAAGGCTCATAGAAGCTAGGGGACTACAGAAAGTTTCAGGTCGCAGTTGGATAGAAGTGAAAAGGAAAATGTATTCATTTGTGTCTGCAGATGAGTTTAACCCGCAAATTGAGCAGCTTCATGCTTTGTTGGTTAAATTGTCGATGGAGATGAAGGACAAAGGCTATGTGCCACAGACGAAAGTAGTGCTTTATGATCTTGATGCTGAGGAAAAGGAGAAGATTGTTTTGGGTCATAGCGAAAAACTGGCTGTTGCTTTTGGACTTATCAATACCGGCAATGGGGAGATCATCAGGATTACCAAAAATCTGAGGTTATGTGAGGATTGTCATTCCTTTACAAAGTTTATCTCGAAGTACACAAATAAGGAGATTCTAGTAAAAGATGTCAATCGGTTTCACCACTTTCGAGATGGCATTTGCTCCTGTGGGGATTATTGGTGACGCTATACCACAACTAATGTCTTCATGTTTTCCTTTCATAGTTTTATTAGACAATAGAGAGATCAATAATTGGTCTATACAATTATTCAACAAAAGTTCAAATCTTTTTATATAAGCTGTTTAGTATAGATGGGAATAGCCATTAAATTCAAACCCTGGAAAGTATGGTAACCTCACCTGGATCCCTTAAAATCAGTTAGGAACAGAAAGGAATCCACAATAATTGATTGATACAGCGGAGCATATTGGAGTATAATGGCAAAGAAAGTAGTGCTTGTGCACTTGATAGTTAATAACCTGGTGCTCTCTGTCTCATAACGTTACAAAAGATCTGCTCATACGGTAATTTGATAAGATACATTCCAATGTTGCTTGCAAGGGGCGGAATAAACAAAAACAAGAAGCAAAATTTTTCCCTGCGCTGCTTTCTTTTTTCATTGAACAGTCACAGAACCGTCTTGCTTCATCTTGATGAGACTTTTTTCGATGTTCCTAAGCACTGGTTTATAGCTGCAAAGGCAAATGATGGACCATGTTAAACCATATAACATATCAATTAACGCAAAGTTGGGGAAAATTGAGAAAAGAGCGAGACAAACTTACAGGCATCCAAGCTCATTGTACGCTTGAGTTGATTGTTGAAGTTTTGCTAATAGCTGCATGACCTCCCCTGATAATGCTTCTGCTCTACTTTGCTCTTTGGCAAGTTGACCCTAAAATGGTATGTACAGTGACCATGCGATAATAATGACAACTTTTGAACCACTATTTATGTGTATGCCCCAGTAGGGACTACTACAAGAGACCATTAAAGAAGCATAACACTAGGAAAACAAGTCCTTCCTGTGCTTACTAACCTTGAGGGCAAGAATTTCTGACTCAGATGCCTGTGAACCAGATATAAGCCCATCTTTAGGTTCCACTGGTCCTCTATTGATGTCCTGAGTGTTTGAAGATAGTACAGTAGCCTGTTCTGTTCTTAACTTGTCAAGAGTTCTACGAAGCTCTTCATTTTGCTTAAGGCAGTCCTTTACCTGCAAAAGTTTAAGATACAAGGCAGATTCATAATAAAAATAACCATAAAAAGGATAACTTTAAAAAGATGAAAATTACAAACAGAAGTCCTCACAAAATTTTGGGGCATAAAATTATGATGCTCACCCAGTGTCACAAATCAGTCATTTTAGTAATTCCGGTCTTCCAAGAACATGGAGATAAGTTGAACAAAAATTTCATAACAGTGGCCTCACCTTATTTTCCCATTGCTTGGCTGTGTTTTTTGCCTCTTGATAAGAAGATGCAAGATTTGAGTTTTCTTCGAAAAGTTTTTCTATCTCTGAAGATTGGGAATCAATCTGTCAAAAGAGTTCCCATGCTAGGTCACCATAACATGATAGATCTCTTTGTAGCATATCACTGAGGAAATTACCAAGAAAGAAAAAGCTATACCTCAACCAGAAGTTTCTGTCTACTATTTTCCAATTTCTCAATCACCACAGCCATATCATGGAGCTGCTTCTCAAAATTCTCCCGATCTTCCTAAAATAATGATATAAAAACCAATTATCACTTGTCATAAAAATTTCAAAATCTCGAGAAGAAATTCCTCCATAATCACAGAGAGGTCAAATATCGAGTAAATAAGCCAGTCACATTTCAAAACAAGCAGTTAAAAAACAAGAAAATAACAATTAAAGGCATTCTCTTACCAATGACAAAGCCCTATGTGTTACCTTCTCTGGTACTTCTGCAATACAGGAGCTGGAATCACCAACTTAAAAGAATGATATAAAAAATAATAATATGTAAACAATTGGCCAGTGCGTGATACTTCATGCATATATGACCTACTAAATGCATTAAAATAGTTCACCTATATTGTATTAATAGCCCTCGATGCAAGCAGGCTACTGGGGACTTACTATAGGGGTGTACCTGAGGTCCTTGTGGATATAGCTGCCAATTTTTCCTCCAACTCTTGCTTTTCAAACATAATAGTAGACACTCGTATTTGCTCCTCAGCTAATTGTTTTTGCTCTTGTTGCCTCAATAATGACTCATGCTACAAATGCCTATCCACCGTAAGAGCAATATAAACTGATAATTCAGCATAAATGTGGAGAACAAGATTCTAACCTGCAGTTCAGACTTTAAAGTGGCCAACTCTTTTTCCAAGCTTTGCACTTGATCCAATCCTATACCCATAGATGCCATTCCACTAATTGGATTGTTCATTGCTTGTTGCTGTATCAAGTTTAATTCCGCTCTCAAGGCCGCTGCATCTTCCTCAGCCTTTCCAAGATAGTTATCAGAATAAATTTCAAAAAAAGATAGTTATCAGAATCAAGAAGCTTAAGCTGATATGAAGAATATAAACAAAAGCTAAATGCATACTCTGTATTGTTCTTCTTCTGCTTCTTTTAGCCGTTTCTTAAGTGTTCGAAGCTGGGCTGCAAGGTCCTCCTGCACTAAAAAATGACAGTTTAAGATTTTGAGGGTGAACCATACCTAGCACATAAAAATATGTAACCTCATTAAGCTTACCCGTGCAATAACTGCTGCATCTTTCTCCATAGCTACATCCTTGAGTGCTTTTCTTAAAGATGGGACAGTGTTTTGCTCCTGAAATGTATTCGAAAAACAAATCGTTTAGAACTTAAGAGATTAGGTATCATCTCAGAATCTATACTCTGCAACCATACGTCAAAAATGATTTTAAAAAATTGAATAAAGGGAAGGAGAAGGTGAAACAGGAAAAAATAAACACATGCTGTACCGATACAGACACAGACACAGACATACAAAGACAGAGAGAAATTCTTTTTACCAGATCATTCAAGCGCTTTTGTAATGCTTCATTTTCAACATCCTTTGTCTGAAGCTGAATCCATTCATAGAGTATCTTTTAACACAAACCCTTTCTTGTCTGCGTTATAACTGAAAACTGACATTGAATGTACCAACAATACCTTTAAAGACAATGTCTTATTACTTTCCTCCAATTCTGCACTCTTTTTCTGCAGATCTTTTAGTTGAGACACCAAACTACTAATATCTATCTGCAAAAAAATAAAATTGTTTGATAACAATGAAAACAAAATAACATATTTACTAATCCTCCCACATCGAACATAATTATAGAAGTTCTTTCTGTAAAAAGACAACATAAAGAACATTGGTCCAACAGATTTGTTAATTCACTAATAAAGTCAGACATCCTGAAAGAACTTGAGAATGTCATAATTCTTTTCCATAGGCAATGAAAATCACTAAAATTCAGGCACATCAAATTTCATGCATTAAAAACATGTTTCATCAAATAAGTACCTCAGAGAGTCGGTTTCCGCTCTCAGATTTTTTCATTCCCGAATTATCTGTCAACGAAACAAAATTGTAAAAAAGAGGGAAAACAGAAGAGGAAGCTAAAAGGTGACCGATTACCGATAGGGATGGAAGGTTTGGTAAGATCTGGTCCGGAAGAAGTTTTGCTTAATTTCTCTGCTGCTCTCTTTTGCCGAATCTCTTCCAGCTGATACAAACAATGAAATAAGCTGAAAAGAAGGATATTAGATTTTCCTATAAATTAAAGGCATAAAGCGTACCGTTCGTCGACCAAGAGAGGCGTGATGCGAGTCCATGGCAATGAGAGAAAAGAGAATTTCAGAGGACGATCTCTTATTTCTCGAAGTTTCAAATTACAATTCTCTCTCCCTCTACAATCAATACATGAAAGTTTCGACACGGAGGAAATGAATAACGGTGGGTGGTTTGGCTTTCCAAAGGCTACACTTTATTATTTTGTTAAAATTTGTGAAAAATAAAACCGTTAGGGCGTTTGGGTGGTGTAGTTGGTCAAGTATGTGTCGTAAATCTCACCCATTTATTTATGCGAATTTTGCGTTTATTTATATTTGATTCATATGAGATCCGTTTAAATAAATGGCTGAGATTTATAGGACAGAATAAGATAGTATAAAATTAGATAGAGGATCTTGCCTCGTAGTTGGCAGTCTCACACACCAGAGATCCCGATTCGAACTCGGGCTCAAATAACTTTAATTGGTTTCCTCCGCTTTTCACGGTTAAAAAAAACATAAATTAAAATTAAAAATTACTACTTGAATTTGGATCCTTTCTCTTAATCTATTTATTAGGACTATACGGACTTGAATCATAGACCTCGATAAAATAGATCAAATTTATTATTATCAAAATTAAGAAGGCGCTCTTAGTTTACTTCGATAGAACGTGAGTCTCCAAAATTCAATGTCATATGTCCAAATCCTACAAAGCGTAATTCTGCTCGTATTTGTATATGCCAATCTTTGTCGAGCCTATGTATTGCCTTTCATTCAGTCAATGTATTTCCACATACTAGTATTGTCATATGGTTTGGATAAGACTATCGTTTGTACTCACCTATTTTTCAGTTAAAACTATTAATTATGGTATTATTTATTATTAAATATTTTAAAAAATAAAAAAAGCCTCAAGGTGTGACCTAATCATTTAATAATTATTATTTGAGAAACATTGTTAGATGTAGCAAAGTAGGAAATAGATATAAGATTAGCAGAAATATGGGGAACTTTTTCACTGTCCCGTACCTGTTGTGGATGCTGGACTCGTTAATATTGTCCCTTATCTGTTAAAAATATAGGGTTGATTTTACATGTTCTGAGCTTTTAAGCTCTTTTTACCCGAGCATCGAAATTACCGATGTTCAACTTTGAGTTCTTACATAATTCAATAGCAAACCAATAGCACCTTCTCTGACACCACGATCATACAACTTCACTCCACTCAAACTCGTCGTTGGATCTCCATGAATCATCAATATGACCTGAAAATCTAAAACTAAACAGCTGGGCACAATTATGAGTGCAATATTGATAACTTCTTTACAGTCGGCAACTAATGAAATCCACAGTAAGGGAATTGTCTTCTCAAATACATCTTTAGATCCTTATCAAGTTTAAACTTTATGGCAAATACCAACAACTACGTTGCTAATTGTTTGCATATAGACGAGATCTACAGCACTAGTCAATTGGCAACTAGAGTTGATCACACTTAGTGGGAGTGTTCGGCGAGCTCAACCTAGATAACAGCGAACTGCAATGGTATTTTCTTACTAAGATTATAGTTACCCTAGAATTTTGTAACTGAAAAAATGGCCAACCAAAGGCACAAGTATTACCTTCAATGCCTTATTCAATACCCTCTAGAGCACATATTGATAAAGATGCCCAGGAACTTCTCTTATTCAGCTCTGTCTTTAGCTTGCCTGTCTTCATTTTTATGCTTCCAGAATAACAACATCCACAGTGCACCATTTAGGCCAGCAGTTGCAAATCCTAGTTGGGGATCTCTTTGCTTTTAGTGTTGGAATACTCTCGAGTATATATGGTCCATATGATTCACAACCATCATAACATTTTCGAAACATTGTGATGGTCTATTGTTGTTCGTTGTCTCTATAATAGACAGAGCAATATATGGATAATTATGAGTTGTTTTTGGTCCCTAATCTTCCGCTTTCGTTTTTAAGAAAAGTTTACACCATTAACTTGAGAGTTTGAGAGGTTAGTTGATTTAGAAACACTTCATTTTGACACTGGTATTTAATCAGTGGATAGAGTCTTTCTAGGATTCAATGGCTAGAGGTATGGTTTGTTATGCTTTTACCTATGTTTCGATATATATATATATATTATATATACATGTTGTTGATATGTACGTGATGACTTGTATGTGATACGTAAAGTGCCTGCCTTCTGAAGACACGTCTAGTGCCAGTATATATTGGTCCTTGAATGCCATCTATCCTTTCATATTGATCTATTATGGTGGAGGAATTATGCATCATATTGCAGCTATTTGTGAATTTAGTCAGCAAGCTTATCATGAAGAATTAAGAAACATAATAAATACAATATTCCTACAACTATCTAAAAGGAAGAAGAAGGACGTGCAATTGTAGTGGAAAATGAAAGAGAAGTTGGTGTTAGAAAATAGCAATACTAGTGGAAATAAGGTTCCAAATGTGATGAGGTTGTTGCTTGCTTACAAGGGGAGATCAGGGTCATCATCACCATCGTAATCCCAGTTTTTACTAGCATTTCCATTATTTAGGAGTTGCAATTTTTCTTGTTTTCGCTTCCAATTGCCCATCCTCTCCTTCCAAGCAACACTTTCATAGCCATAAGCAGCCAAGTCTTTGGAAGGATTCAATGGTCTTAATTGTACTGCGAATTAGTTACACATAATTGACTGCATCTGTTCAATTTCTTATAAATGGGATAGTTGTTAGCGGGAAGTGTAGGATCTGATGAAGGAAACCACGAGTTCATTCCCATATATTATGAGAACTGGAGTTAGAAAGACAATGTAATGGAGATGATAAGCACACACTCCCACACTATGCTCTTGCCTTTCGTATATATTATTATAAAAGGACAAAGTCTGTTACATGACAGCGATGGTAGACCAATTATATCCATACACGTGTAAGGTAATAATACAGTATATACGGTATGAATATTACAACACTTATTACAACGTAAATTATTCCTGAGTTATAACATTTCCCCTCAATCGAGAGGGTGCTGAAACCAGTCTGAGTTTGGTGCGGTTTTGAGTAAACAGAGAATGAGTTAACGCCTTGGTGAGGCAATATGCGACTTGATGTGATGAAGGTATATAGTGAATATTGATAAAACCTAAAAGTATAAGATTACGAATAAAATGAATGTCAATCTCTATATGTTTTGTTGCACGCATGTTGAACTGGGTTGGAAGCAAGGGCATGAGCACTTAGGTTAGCACACCAAATCATAGACGGTTGTTGTAAAAATAAACCAAGTTCCGATAGTAATGAACAGATCCATCTAACCTCAGCAACACCATCTGCTAGAGCCTGATATTCAGACTCCGTACTTAAACGTGAAACAACTTTTTGCTTACAAGAGCTCTAAGAGACCAGTGTATTTCCAAAATATACACAAACACCAGCCATGGATTTTCGATCGTCAACATATGTGGCTCAATCTGGATCAGTGAATGCAGTCACCTGAAGAGATTTAAGAGGTTTGATGCGTAAACCTAGATGACAGGTACCTTTAAGGTATTTGAGAATATGTTTTACTCCTTGATAATGAACATCAGTGGGCTGAGATAGAAACTGGCTAAGTTTATTCACTGAGTAGGCTATATCAGGTCTGGTGGTAGTAAGATACTAAAGAGATCCAATAGCTTGTCGATAGAGAGATGGATCTTGCATGGGTTTTCCATCATCTTTGGTGAACTGACGACCAGTGACTATAAGAGTGGGTACTGGTGCACAATTCATCATATTAAACTTTTTTCAGAATGTCAAGGGTATATTTAGCTTGACTGATCGCGGCTCGTCGTTTGATTATAAAATCTACCCTTGGAAACCGGTCAAAAACAATTTATACCATGGATTGCAGTATAAGATGCAACCTCGGGTCGTCTCACTTCTTGGAACCGACGAAAAAGGTTTAAAGCTAGCCTAAAG
>JANITX010000009.1:63943487-63956705 GCA_027564395.1 Erythroxylum ulei | reverse complement strand
GAATCACTACTAGAAGCAATCAAATCATGGAGCCAAACGGCAACGTTCCGTTCTGCCAAAATCCGGCAGAACCAAAATGTTTTTTAGAAATTAAAAATAAATTAATGATTAAAGTAAAGTAGAGTAGAGTACAGAACTACGAAAAGCTCTCCAATAGTTAAGAAGCACGGTAGAGATACTACATAAAAGCAAGTAACAATACAACCCCGTTTAGATACATTGACTAAGCGTCGCACAAAAACGAAATATGCTATTGACTCATTCCAAATTTAGTAATCAAATCCACCCCCATCATCTGAGCTTCCCAAAATGTTTCAAATTAAGGTTGGTGCTTTTATCAATCTGCGATACAAATCACGACCATCCAGTAAAGATCTTCACTTTCATCATGTCGAAACTTCATCCAAAGATGGTTATATTACCTATACTTGGTGGAGATCTTGAACCATGGGTAGACTATTCGCTCTCCTTATGACTTACAATATTTGACTTCCTCAGGTAAGATCTGACTTTCAGTCCTTGTCTAGTAGTTTTGTTCCATTTCCCAGCAGGTATATTGTTCTCTCTCTTTTTGCATGATAGTTTGTAGCACTAAATCAGCTGAACGTTCCTTGTTCTAGAACTTTCATTGATTTCTTTCTTTTCATATCTCTTGGGTAAATATGACAAGAGATAGAACCTTCCTCTTCTAGAGTGGAGAGGAAGCTTACGCTTCTGCTAGAATCTTTTCAACCTCGATGAGTGAATTTGATGTCCTATGCCAAGAAAGGCAATTTCTGATCCTGTTCCAGATGAAACTGGAAAAAGGGCATAAGAAAAATGGGTGGTACCTAGTTTCAAAACCTCTTCTACACAGACAACAATTTTGGTCCAAATTCTGGATAAATTAGAGTCTGCCCGTTGTTACCACCCTGTTCCTTACCACCAACCATAGTAGGAAAGCAGAACTTGGCCTGAGAATATTACACCAGATAACTTTGGGCCAAGGATCATCTTGATCAGAGTGATAGAGTCATTTCCTGTAGATTTTGCTAGAAAAAGTTTCAATAGAAGATTCATTCTATAGAAAACAATCCTGTAAGTTAAGATCAGGAGGGTATGGAGGTCTTAGATGACTGATTGAATCAAAAAATTGTATCCATTCATTATAAGACTAGCTACCTTAGCTTTGTGGTCACGATCTGAAAAAGTAGAAACAACAATGGGATTAGAGAAAAGGGGACCATATCCCGTCCAATTATCGTGATATTGGAAAGCAGTTTGGCCATTTCCACTTTTACAGAAGACATTATTTGCTACTTCTTTCCTTTTTCTTAAGATTTGTTTAAGGAACTAAGAATGAGATGGCCTTATAGGAAGGGACCATATGTTGTTCCCTTTCAAAAAGTAGCTATGGAGCCATTTCATCCATAATGAATACTTATCCTGGATCATTCTCCAAAGCCTTTTGATCAGAAAGATATTGTTTGCAACTCTTATAAAGATGACCCTTAGCCGACCCTTCACCTTTGGTTTACACAGATCAGCCCATTTAAACTTAGGAACACTAGAACCTCCATTCGCTTTCCCCCATAAAAATCTATCATCGTCGTCTCCACAGTTTTGACTAGCTTTTTTAACAAGGGAGAGTGAGTACTCCAGTAAAGATGAAGGGAACATAGATCATATTTAATAAGTTGAACCTTACCGCCGTAAGACAAAAATTTGTTTGTCCATTTGCCCAGTCGCCTTTGAATTTTTTCAATAAGAGGAAGACAATCATTGAGGGATATTCTTTTGGTGAAAATAGGAGGACCTAGGTACTGTAGAGGAAGATTTTTCCTATCCATACTAGTCAGAGAGGAAATAGTGCCTTAGAGAGAGTCTGCTGAAGTAGAGAGAACAAAGTGACTTTTTTGGAAATTCAAGAACTGACATCGTGGAGAATTCTTTGAGAGTGTCCATTAGTAGTTTCACCGAATCTGGATAAGCTTTGGAGAATAGAATAAGGTCATCTGCAAAACAGAGATGAGTGAGTGATAGTTTCCTGCACTTAGAGTGAAATTTGAATTTAAGATTGTGAGAGACTTTGGCCTTGATCATTAGCAAGAGTACTTCTATACATAAGATAAATAAGTATGGGGACAAGGGATCCCTTTGTCTAATTTCTCTCTTTCCTTTGAAAATTCTGGAAGGCGAGCCATTAATAAGCACACTATAGGTTGTAGTTATAACACAAGCCTTAATCCAATTAATAAAAGGATCTAGAAAATTGAATTCCTTAAGAACTCTGAATAGGAAGGGCCAACTGATGCAATCGAAAGCTTTGTTAAAATCTATTTTGGCATCACAATTAGGGAATGAGTTCCTTCTGGTGTATCCTTTAAAAAGTTCCTTTGCAATAAGAATATTGTCCCTAATATCTCTATTTTTCATAAAAGCATTATGATTCTCACTAATAATGAGGTTGAATACTCCCTTTAGTTTGTTAGTAAGGATTTTAGCAACGATTATATAGAGAAAATTGGTACATGCAATCGGTCTGAAATCACCAAAAGTAGAGGGGCTAGGAGTTTTGGGGATTAAACAGAGAAAAGTTTTGTTAAACTCCTTTAGGAGCACTCCGTTAGCAAAAAATTCATGAATAGCCTCTTTAACTATGGGTTCTATAAAGGAACATGTCTTTTGGAAGAAAAATCCATTGAGCCTATTTGATCCGGGAGCTTTCATCTCATTTATAGCAAATACCGTAGCATTGATCTCATCATTTGTAATGTCTTCCACCAATTTCCTAGTAGCTTCAAGTGTGACTTTGTTAATGATAAAATTCTTAATGGGGTCCAGAAAGGAATCAAAATCCATATCCAAACCCAAAATACCTCTAAATAATTTAATAACTTCCTCCATGATGCTTGATTGATCATTAAGACTTCTTCCCTCTGTACTGATTATTGAGCTTATTTTATTGACATTCCTTCTATCAGATAGGGAATCGAAAAAGAATTTAGAAGCTCTATCCCCTTCCCTGATCCAGTTAATCCAAGCCTTTTGTGTAACAATCTAGACCACCCGCCCATAGATATTGTTCGCTTTAGGTTGCCCCTTGGGCCAAGACCTTCACAGTTTTGCTTTTCCCCCTCCTGGGAAAACGCGTCTTAGGGGAGAGGTATCCATTTCCTTATAAGACGTACTTTGTTTCCCTCTCCAACTGATATGGGATCTCACAATATCCACCCCCTTAGGGCCCAGCGTCTCACGCTGGCACAACGGATCAAGAACTGACTCTGATATCATTTGTAAACAACTCAGACCACCAGTCCATAGATATTGTCCGCTTTAGGTTGCCCCTCGGTCCAAGATCCTCATGGTTTTGCTCTTCCCATACCTGAAAAAACGTGTCTTAGGGGGAGAGGTATCCATACCCTTATAAGGCGTACTTCGTCCCCTCTTCAACTGATGTGGAATCTCACAATATCCATCCCCTTAGGTCCCAGCGTCCCACACTGGCACAATGGGTCGAAAACCAGCTCTGATATCATTTATAAACAGCCCAGAATACCCTCCCATAGATATTGTTCGCTTTAGGTTGCCCCTCGGGCCATGACCCTCATGGTTTTGCTCTTCCCACACCTTAAAAAATGCGTTTTAGGGAGAGAGATATTCATACCCTTATAAGGCATACTTTGTTCCCCTCTCTAACTGATTGGGATCTCACATTTTGATGGATGAGCGAAAAGTGATCTTGGACTGCTCTTAAATAGAGGTCAAGTTCTAGCTTTTCCTTCAAAAGAAGGTCCGAATCATTAGGATTATGAGAGAGTAAACTTTGAGTGGCAGCTAGTCTTTCCTTAGCAATATCAATAGTAGTTTAAGTACTAGGGGAGTGAGAAACTTTCAATATCTTCAACTCTGCTTTAATTGCTTTAAGTTTTTGGTAGCATATGAATTGCCTGGAACCAGAAACCTTAACTAGTAATCCCCTCCTGATTGCATCATCAAATCCATCCACTTTAATAAGATAGTTATTAAATCTAAAGGGATGTGGGTAGAGGACTTCCAAAAGGGTCCCTCAATTAGAATAGGAGAGTGATCAGGGAAGAGATGATCCATGAATAGAGCCTTGCTATTAGCAAATTGGAGTAGTCATTCTCCATTGACAAGAGCCCTATACAATTTTTTTCGAATCAACCAAAAATTCCTTTATTTATTATACTAGGTGAAGAAATGACCTTCCCTTTTGAGATCAGTTACTGTTCGACACAAAGTTTAATATCTTCATTGTATCTCCTCAGGCTACAATTCCCTTCTGCTTTAGTTCTGAAAATAATGGTTTTAAAATCACTTGCAATCATCCAGGGGCTAAATATGGTGCTTTGAATGCCTTTTAGAGAGGTCCAAAGAGAGCTTCTTTGAAATGCAGTATTGTAACCATAAACAAAGGAAGAGTAGATAATAGTTCCTTCCAAGATGAAGTGGATTTTAAGATGTATCAGCTGATCATTAGAAAGAACCCCATCAACTTTGAAAAAAATAGTATTAAACCCAATAATTATTCTGCCATAGTGATGATATTGATGGTTGGATAAGAAGGACCAACAAGAGCCAAAAATCTTTACCTTATTCATATTCTCATAACTAGTTTTAGTTTTAAGCATAACTATAATAAGAGGCTTAATCCTCCTGACAAAATCCCTCAAAGTATTAAGCTTTTTTGGGTAGTTTATACCTCGAACATTCCATATTAGGACTGACATAACGATATATTTTTACCTTTGGCCCCTCTCCTCCCACTCTTCTCCTCCCACTCCTCTGACTTCTTAAACTAGTCACTGTTTGTAAATTTTCAGTCTAACTTCTTTCCGTCACCTTATAGCATCCTCATCAAGTAAAGAGTCTGATTTACCCCTAGAGTGGTTAATATTAGCTAGAATTGCCTCATTCTGCAACTCACTCACCTTATCACCCGTCTTTATCTGTTCCGACACATTTGCCTCCTCCTGAACCTCAGATTGTGCAGCCACCGCATGATCATATTCTGTTCCCCTTATATTGGATGCAGGTGATACGATTTTTTCTTCCACCCCTTCTACCATGTCATCTAGTTCTAGCTGAGGTACATTTAGGCAAGTAGGACCATCTTTAAGACCCATTAGTTCCGCAAAATCGCCTTTAGAAAAAACCTTTCCAGTTAGTTTCCATACCTTCCTTGCATAATAACCGAGGGTTTTCAACTATAAGAGACATATATCATGTCTTCTTGTAGGACATTGTCAATACCCAGCCACATAATAGAAATGCAACTCGGTAGCTCCTTGGATCTATCCATATTGACACAATCGCATATAGCCAACCCTCTTCCTCTTGGCAGTAGTTTAATCTATACATAGAGGTTTGCCAATAAAATTAGCCAAGGAACTAAGACCTTGGCTAGCCCAGTACTTTAATAGGATACTATGTAAATTAATCTACAGTGGAAAGTTATGCACCACTTTATAACATTCACAAGTGAAATTCATCAGTGGAATAAGTCAGCATTGGGTTTTGTTAACAGGAAAAAGGAAAGAACAACTATTCAGAAAAGGAAAGAAGAAATATGCAGGAGTAATTTGGGTAAGAATTTGATTGAAGAGAAGGAGAATTACCAAAGAGCCCTTATGGAATTACAAGAAGCTAGGAAACAAAGCGTCAACATAGTATTTGGGGAGATTTTTTTTCCCTATCACTCGCTCTGTTCCTATTTTGTATCACTCCATTTTATCTATACCTTTTTTGAATCCTGCATAAATATATAAGATGAGATGAAATGAGACAGAATAAATGATCAGATAATTTGTTATGTTAGAGTAAAGTTCAACATACATATTTACTCAACATACATAAAGCTATATGTATGTTGAACTTGACTTTTCATATAAAAACAAAAATCTAACGCAATCATCATATTTAATGCGTTACATTAAAAAAATTTGATGCATACAATTAAGAGCCAATGTGGTACAAATGTAATAATGTATGAAAAAAAACTCATATTAGAACCTGTGTCTATCTGTTACTTAAAGAGCAAGAAAGATTTGTATCTCTTCCATAAGCATGTAAGGTGTAATTATGAATTGTGACGTTTAGCATTGAAATAAAATTGACCTAGCCACCCTTACAAGTTTCCATAGTGCAACAGATCATACCAACTAGGTTCGCAATCAACGTCAAGAACATCATTGTTCGTCCTGTTGATTTGCTAATCCTACTGAATTTTTGTACATCTTTTCTTATTCCTTCTGCAAACTTTTCGTACCTTTCACTGTCCTTTTCCGTCTCTTCTCTCCTTTGTACCGTAGACTTTCATCTAGTTTCAATTGTAATATGGTTGATTCAATATTACCCAATACACAGTGCAAATTTAATGTAAATACATGGGACAATTTTTATGGGCATTCAATTTGATATTAAATAGGAACGTGAAATGACAAGAAAAAGCAGAGTTGCCAACAAAGGATTTCCATAGTCACACAACGGCAAAGCTATTTCATCTCTCTCATCATATTCCCAATTTCTTTGTTCCCACCCGTTAAAAGAGAGAACCCACACACCCAAAAAAAAAAAAAAAAACTGCTATTTTCCTCGCCATTCCTTCTTCCTTAGGAACGCCCTAAAAACCCGAATTTAAAAATTAAAATAAAACACACGATAAAATAAACAAGGACATGATAAGTGCCATGGCTACGTGTCCCTTTTAAGATCGACCACGACCACGCTCACGTTGTCGGTACTGTGCCTAGCCAGAGCTAGCTTCGTCAGCAACGTCGATGCGTCGGAGCAAGCCCTGTCAGACCTCCCCACACCACCGCTTGCCGTCTCCCCAGCCTCGTTCCCCGGCAGCCGGGCCACCGCCTGCCCCTTTCCTTTCAAACACATACGCGCCACACCGCATGCCGTGTCATTTGACACCACGTCCCAGAGCCCGTCGCTGGCCAGAATCAAGCAATCGTCTTCTAACGTTCGCTCCGTTATTGTCACCTCTGGCTCGCAGCTCACGAAGGGTTTCAAATAGTTGTCTCCTGTATTACGTATTATTAGTGGCTAAGGCAGACAAACTTTTAACAAGGAAGGACACTATTCTCGAAATTGTTTCAATCTACTCCTGTGTTTTCAACGCAAGGGAAATGCTTTATATTAACGTAATGATGATCTATACCTATAGCTCTCGACATCGCGAGGACTCCAAGAACCCGCGGTCCGTCCCAATAGATAACTCGGCCTCCTGCGGCTTGGATCCGGTTCAATTCGTCTGGACGGTCCGGCTGTTAAAACCATTACCAGGAAAAAAAAAATAAGTAAAGAGCCTCCCTGATACTGGGAGTACAATGTATGTATATAAAAAATCAGCGCTCATCTTTGCCGGCATTCTACTGTTTGGCTGTGTAGAAAATTAAACCGAAAAGAGAAGCAATCAGTCACACTGGAGATCATATCATCTGCCACTTTCAACATGCTGGAAAAAAGCAACAATTAAGAGCGACTACCTACTACGAATAACAAGTCTCCTATTTTTATCAAACACGCCGATACACACATTTAGGTGCGTACTGCATCCATGCTGAATAAAAGACCAAACCTTATGATCGGACGAGAGAGGGATTGCCTTGCCGCTCCGGCACAAGACTGCACGGGAATCACCGCAATTGGCGACTATGATCTTTTCAGGCGTGACAATAGCAACGACGGCAGCAGATCCAACAGCGTCGCATTCTGGGGATTGCATCTCACACCGGCAATTGGCCCCGACCACCGCCTCGTTCCACGCCACCACCTCCTTGTCCATCCTCAAGAAGCTCTTCTCCATCGCATTTTTCCACTCCGTTGACAACTCTTCTTCGTTCTCGAGTTCCTCCTTTACGAGTTCGTGCAGCCTCTCTCTACACTTCATAGCCACCTATATAACACAACTCCAAACATCAGCTTACATAGCAGTTACAACATTCGTAACTTCAAATGAGAAAAGTTTACATCTTTTGTTCATATGATATCAAAAAGACATCAAAGTTGATCAAACATCTTAATAGTATTACTACTAGTAGTAGTAGCAACGGCCGTAGTATAGTATCAGTCCGTACATGAGAACAACCGTGGCCATCGTAGACACCGAAATAGTGTAATTGAGTAGTAGTTCCTATATCTCGAAGGCAGAAAGAAGGGTGAACCGCAACTGCATCCTCCATGTCTCTTCTCCTTCCACAAACTGAAGCTACACCGAACTTTGGGTATAATTCTTTATCATCAACTGAATTAGTCAATATAGATGGACTTAAAGAGAGCTTGATAGACTGGCTCGCAGGTAATCCATTATTATTGGCATTAGTATTATTATTATCGACCTTGAGGACCAGTCTTTTGCCTTCGTTATCTTCCAAAGCACAATTCTCGACGGCGTTCTGGCACTCCCGAGACAATGTGTTTGCCGAGTCAGCATAAGCTTCCAGCTTCTGCCGTTTACGGCCATCCTCCGTTTCGAGCGGGGGCGCTACCCCACTTACCATTTTGAACCGTCTGATCTCCATCCTCCTTCGCCTTGCAGCTCGCGAACTCCCCTCACACTCTGATGATCTCCCTCCCTCACTAATCAATCCACAGCATATCTCAGCCATCAACGACCAAATTTTATCTGACAACCCAAAAGCCCGAAACTTTGAACAATCATCCAGCTCGAGTGTGAGGAGTGCACACTAAAGAAGGCTCCTTTTGAGACCAAGAGAAGGAGAGAGAAGCCATGAGAGATGAAGAGCATGTAAAGTTCTGCAAGAGTACAACATAGGAAGCTGTCAGGAAGCAAAGTGTCTTTGCTTTGTTTCATTTTTTGATGAGAATCGTCATAAAACGGGCAGGCTGCCCGTCACCTTGGAGGGCAGGCAGCCGGGCAGTTACTATTTGCGGCATGACGTACAGGCTCCTATTTCTATATCTGAGCATCTTCACCGTTTGATGATTCTCCCTAGCCTCAGCATCGGACGCGTGTACCATCATTTTTGGACAAAAGCTACATGACCCAATAGCATTTGAACACGCCCCTTTTTCATCTACTTACTTTCCTGACACGCATGTGGTTCTTCGTAAGCCTGCTTTGAATGGATACACATATACGTACATGTATATATAAAATTCAGTTAATCGTTTTATATCGTAAGTAGAAGATGGTAACACGTGTCCTGATCGTGGGATACGAGGTTGAACGGAAGCATTCGTCCTCTTTTCTCACTGTTTTTACTTTTCGACTTCCTTTATTTTTTCTTTGCAGGGGGACCGGGAGTCTTGTGGTGTGGCCCAATCAATTGCCATTACGTATAATTTGGTGACGACGTCCTCATAGAGGCGAGGACCCACTCGTCCAAAGTACAAAAAAATCCCGTCGCTGTCTCTCCTCACACCACGTCACGCCACGTATACGAATTCAAAATTCTCGAGTTACCAAAAGTAACAACTTTCAAAGTTTCCTCCAAAGCCACCATTAATCTTTGTTTTCCAAGATGTGTCTTTTCATTGTATAATTTTGTGAAAATACTAAATAGAGCATATAGTTGCCCTTTTGATTATTTTAAGTTTCTTAGTACTCCATGCTTCGATTCATGGTAAAAACTAAAAGGGAAAGAGATATTTTAGAGAGTGGAGGCGGAGGGAATTGATTTGAGGTTGCTCCCAACAAAATCACGCTCTAAACTTGGAAACTAGATTCTATTCTACACGTGGAGACGAGCAAGTGGGCAACGTGTAGACGTGACAGATAGGACAGTACGGTGAGTGGGGTCCACTAGTGAATAAACCCAGGCCATAGTGATGCCTCCACGTGTAAACTATGGCTGGCAAGCAGTTGGGCTGTATATCCGGTGAGTGAAGTTGACAGAAGCAGGAAGGACTGAAGGAGGGGGTGGGTGGGGGCCACTTGTAGTGCCACGTGCCACCCTAAAAGCAACAAGCACACGACACCATCCTTAATCCATGGCCATGGTTACTTTTTCTAACCAGAGTATGTTTGTTTGGTTAGGTGTTTAGGTTGAAAACGGTGCAAAGCCCTAGTACCATCCTTGGTTTTTGAAAACCGGACACGTCGAGATCTCGGATACGTGAAGACCGGACACGTGGTGGGGAGGGTGAGGAAAAAGTTATCATTAATGACTTAAAAAAAAAAGAAAAATCATTAGTTGACCTTGTTAGCCAGGTAGGTCTTTGGTATAACGAGAGAAAAGACGTACGCGGGTGAAAGAGAAAGACACGTTGAATGAAATCGTCGGTGGAGGGGGGTTACGTGGTGGGCAACTCTTGGTGGTAAGTGAAGGTGGGCGAGGTGGAGGTGGAGGTGGAGGTGGGTTGATGCATGTTTGGCAAATTGCACCCTATCTTTGCGTGGGGAGGGCGGCTGCCGTTGTGTCCAGGCCGTCGCCCCAACTACATTTGGCGTTTCGCTGACACAAAAACAAAACAAAAGAAAAGCCTGCGCCGGTAATTTGTTGTTAAACTAAAAAAAAATTCACTTGGTTCTTTCCCAGAATATAGCTGGCAGCCTCAGCCGGCTTTGGAGTTCCCATGAATTAACGTTTCATGTGGCGGTGGTGAACTAGTTTGCAATACTTTTCTTTCTTCCAATCCCTTCTCTTCTCGTGCATTAAGTGATGAATTATACTATTCGGTTAATACCAAGAAAAAAAAGGGATTAGCCAATAAAGATAAACGTGGCGTAGGTTAATAAACGAAGGTGACATGACACCTGGACGTGGTAATGACTCTACAACGACGTTAATTGTTGGTAGTGGTGGTCGCTTTATGTTTAATTCTTGATGAATAGTAGTATGCTTCACATGGATTTAAACGTTTCATTAACGGGAAAAAAAAATCAAATACAATCATGGAGCATGTATATACATACACAAAGAGATTGTTTTAATACGATCCTTTTGTATGGTTTGGAAGCGTAAGAACTTAACAAGCGGATAAACCATGATTCCTCTTTTAAGTTGTTTAATTAAATTGATGACGAGTTAGCGTTCAAAAGAAAGATAATGAGTTGATGACCGGTTGGCGTTGGAAAGATGGGCAATCACAATCAAAGATTCCAGGGAAAAAGACACGTTCACCGGACCTACCGAGTTCTTCCTCATGCATGCACTTGGAGATCTAATCAATGATGCCAAAATCTCCGCAACATAAGCTTTCACTCCTATACTATTTATTTGGATAATCATAATATTGTGTTCTTTTCCCAATATTATTTTAGCTTCAAACATAAATTCACTCACTTATTATAAGGTCAAAAATCAGTTAACAGATTGTGAAGTTTAATTATATCTAATGACTTTGGTAGGGAGCCCACCATAGAAAACAAGATAATAAAAATATATAACTTGATTGACTTCGACACTTAATAGCCTAAGTTGAAAATGAATGCCAAATTTTAACATGAGCTGGTGACTTTGGTTTTATAGGTACATAAGGGATACATTGCATTATACTTTATTGTATCATGCATTCAGTATTTTGCCTTGAGAAGGTTCCTAAAAGTGTGTTGAAGCTTAAGATGATGAACGAAGGAAGTTCTACACCATAATTAACATCTCTGATAAAACTAACCCTTTCAACCCTGAGAGTACAAGCTTCAAGTTGTCGTTCCCACGGTAGACCAGTGTCAGGCTTTTAAACTTAGTCAATAGCCCGTCTATTCAACCGGTGTAAAGTGTCGTTCCACCCCCGGCCCAACGTACCCTACCACAGACACAGGGGTCAAGGGGGCGTACGAAAACAAGCCTTGCTGTCAGGTGCAAGTCAATTGGACAAATGATTCATAACAAGGTATGGATTAATTGAGGTTCTGGCTCTGCTTTCATGTTTGGGTTATCATAAGTCTAATATATAGGTCACCTGAAACGCATTCTGAAAGTTTTGACATTGGCAACATAACTCATATTATTTAAAGCCCTCGGTTTCAACCTCGCCACTGTCTTATAATGAGCAGGTTTTAAATGTTGCCGTTTTTAAGATTAACTCGATACAGTCCCCGTTACATGTGAAGTATTCAAACTCTTCAACCGTATCTTTACCGTTAATTTTAATAGAATATCTGAAACGACAGTATGGGCAAACTTTCATCTTTAACAGGGTGCTTGATCCATCTATTATTTTTCTAATTTTTCTTTTCTAAAAAAAGTAAAACTTCGCTCTATTAACACTAGTGTAAATAATTGCTTGTCCATTCTGTAAACCAATTTGGAAGACTGTCTGTCTTAAAGTTAAAATAATAGGAAAAGCAAACTCTGTATCTTCTTTGGCATGTCCAATTCGGATCTCTTATCCACCATTTCTAGTCTCTAGTTGCATCATGCTCCATTCAAGTATTTAAGAGTGCCAATCACTACTAAAAACCCAAGATATGTTGCTCGTGTTCCCTTGTTAGAGCTAGTTAAAATAAATTCTTTTTTAATCACTACAACCAAAGGTTTTAAAAATTGGTTGGACCGACTTAATCACTACAACCAAGGTTTTAAAAATTACATCGGACCAATCGGTTCGATCGAAAAAGTTTAAACTGGCCAATGGTCCGGTTTAGTTTCACCTAATAACCTTAATCACTATAAAAAATGTTGTTTAGCGGCGAATATTACCGATGAAAAACTTAAACATTCTGTCGACAAGACAATTTAGCGGCGGACAAAGGCGTTATAAAAAAGGTCGCAGGTAATAATTTCCGACGAATAACATAATGTCCATTGGAAAATTTACTGACGAACATTTTATGTAACCGTCAGTGAATATATCGACGGTTGTTTGTGCAGTCAATCATTGTCCGTCGGTAGATTTACAGATGGTATTGGTTATTCCATCAGTAATTTTATTACAACATTATTGACGGTTATGTTTGTTCCGTCGGTGAGTATACTGACGGTTATTCTGCGGCAAATCATATCGGTAAAGTTGGCGACAAACTGTCAATATTACCGACGGTTTGTTGTTTTTCGTTGGTAAATATAATTGATTTTACCGATGCACTTTTTTTTCCATCGGTAAATTTTAAAATTTTTAAATAAAAAGTCCTGTCATTAAAATTTATTTGAAGATCTTATGGTTGATGTATAATTTAAACAGTTATGAATTATCTATACATAATATTTTGATTTGTGTATACATTGAATTTGTTTAAACAGAAAGTTGATTGATGATATAAAGTTAAAATTATCTTAATTGATAATAAAAACATTAAAT
>JANITX010000009.1:63908768-63924127 GCA_027564395.1 Erythroxylum ulei | reverse complement strand
GAATGAGAATTATTGAAGTGTTAGGTATAGATGTGTGTTTGTTTATGCTGGGATTCCGGACGGGAGGTCCGATGAATTGGATGATTGTGTGATTGGGCTGGTATATAGAAGTGCCTTTAAAACTATTTGCAGATTTTTGGGTTGGTAAAAATGCAGCCGTTATGCTGCCGAAATTTTTGTGGTAAAGAATAAGAAGAAGAATAATTGGTTGTTAATGATGAAATTGAGATACTGCTTTATTAAGAAGATTTTTAGAAATTGAGTATTATTGAGGATGAAATTTCCAAATAAGGAAATTATATGTTTTTGATTTGTATAAGATTGAATAAAGACGAAAGGAATGAAAAAAAAATTATACCGGATTTTCGGATTGGTTTAGTCTTAGGATTTCCAACGCTTCGGATATTTTCGCTTCGTTTTCTGTTTTGCTTCGATAAGTTCGTTGTCCGTTTTCCGCTTTTCCGGTTGGGGTCCGGTCCGGAGATCGGATCCCAACAAAAACAAACCTGAACTTTGGGAGAAGCCCAATATTCACACAAATTATTCGAATTTTTTTGGAGACATTCATTCCAAAACATGTCTCCTTGCCTCTCCATCAGAAACAAAAGCTTTGTAATACTGAAGCAACCTATAACAACAATCCCTGGTCTTTTGTTTTGACAATGAAGTCACACAGTTTGAAACATCAAGGTTATCGATATCGATAATATTCAATTTCATCTATGAACAATATGTAAAAGTAAAAGTAATCTTAAAATAAGTGAAACAATATTGCAAATATTTAAATAAATTGTAAATTTACTGAAACTTTATCTAAGGTATTTTCAAGCAAGTTGTCTTCCTTCAAGTCCTTAGCATACTTCAAGCAAGGTAATTTTGTTCTTGCAATAATCCCCAACTCACTTTACAATTTTGTAGATTAGATCTTGTCTAGAGGATGACCTTGTGAAGTATCAATATATACTGACAACTTGCTATTCATTACAGCATTCATTTGTTGCAACTCATAACCTCTAGTTATACCTCTACATCTTTTTTTGATGTTGACATTGGAACATGACAAAAAATGAATAATGATAAGAAAATATGCATTAAACATGTAAATATAAATTTAAGTGATAGTGGTAGGTTGCATAATGTTTTAGTGGATGGTTTAATATATGTTTAGTTATTAAATTGAATTATCAGTGCATGTTTAGATTAGGACTATGTTATTTAGTTAAATGTTTGTCTTTTAAGTCTTATATGGCACAGAGCATGCTTTTGTGCTCTAATTTTGTATATTTAAGGTGCCTTGATGTATTTGTTAGTGTTCGAGAACAAATATGAAGAACGGATGAGAATCGGAGGAAGCTTGGAGTCAGACCCAGGCCCATGATCGTGACAGAACTAGTTAGGGGGATCCACGATTATGGCGTGGTCTGCCACGATCTTGACAGAAAATAGTGCCATGATCGTGGTCCGGGTGATAGACAGCACGAATAGCCTCCCAAACGCGACTTACCAAGGGACATTTGGGAACTTTTGGACTCGAGAAAACCCTAGGGTTTACCTAAAATAGAAAAGACTATATAAAGAAAAGAAGGAAGACCAAAAAGGAAGCTCCATTTCTATCACTTTAAGAAAGATCCAAGGGAGAGAAAGAAGAAGAGAGAAGGAGGAGAAAGGAGGAAGGAGAAGAAGAGCTGCAATGTTGCTATCTTCCTGATCTATTCGGACCCTTCAAAGTGATATTTCATTTAATCTTTATTGTTCTTTCTTTAGATGGATTTGATAGTTATGGATTTAGGTTTGGTGATGACGTTCTAAACTCCTTTAAGGTTTTGTTCTTGAATCAATGTTAATGTGATTTCTTTTGATGTTAATACATTGGGTATTATGGTTATTTGTTGTATTTGCATGCTTCAATAACAAATCGAGAGAGTGAACCGATATCAAAACGATCAGATTGTGTAATGAGAGTTAAACAATCTAATAGATCACACAAATAATCAAATCAGAAATTTATACGAAGAAAGATCTCGCGTAGTCTATTAGAAGGCTTAAGATTTGATTAGATTTGTGGGTTTTTTGTTAATTAAGAGATTGAAAATTCCATTATTTAATTAGTGGTTATGATTTAAGGTTTAATGATTATAACTTGAGAGATAAAAATCCACCCTTCAAAAGTCTAGGACCAATATCGTATTAACTCAAAAGTAATCATGTTAGCATTTGATGATAAAATAAATCCCCCTTCTCATAATCGGCTAATCTTCCTTATGTAATTTCTATTGTTAATTTGGTGGTGCTTAATTTGATTCCTTGTGTGTTGATTTTATAATTTAATTTTCAATCAATCCCTATTCACAAATTTATTTTTTAATAATCTTTTTAGGCCTTAGATAACTTAGAATTAGATTAGTTCACCAACTCCTCGTGGGATTGAAAACTTTAATACTACAAGTTTATGACCTGATACTTGCAGATATTAGGGATTTTATTAGAAGTAAAACTTGCTTAACATTGAGTATAAGTATATTTATAGGTGTTAAAGATTAACAAACCTGCAGATCCCTCAATACTAGCTGATTCATTGTTGTTTGCGAAAAAACGAGGTTGTTGTTGATTTGCTTCATTAGTGGCTAAGGTCAAATGTTGTTATGGGCTAAAAACTAATTGATCTGGTTAAAGCTACAAATCCCTCTGTTTAATAATTTTGATACCTGCCACCTTCTTTCCTTTGTTTCTACAAAATGCCATTATATTGGATATCTATAAAAGCAAACATAAATTTTGTTAACAACATAATCCCTCCAATCATCATTAGAGACATACATTCAATCATCTACAATTATTAGTAACATAACACAACTATCAATAATCCATATTAACATAAGTCAATCATCAACGATCTGTATTAACATAATTCAATCATCAACAACCCGCATTAACATAAATCAAACCATCAACAACCCACATTAACGTAACTCAATCATCAATAATGAGCATTAAAATAACTCAATCATTAACAATCCGTATTAACATAAATAATCCACATTAACATAACTCAAATATAAAAAATACATAATACATATTAACATAACTCAAACATTAATAATACGCATTAAAATAACTCAATCATCAATAATTCAATTAACATAACTCAATCATAAAAAATCTACATTAACACAACTCAAACATGAACAATACACATTAACATGACTCAATCATCAACAATACACATTAACGTAAATGTTACCAACATTAAATTTCAAACAATATAAAGAACACTTTTATTACCTTAAAGTATCATGTTCATGATCTTGAAAATCATCATCATTAATTGCATTATGATTTGACTCTTCATCACTACTATATTAAGCCAAAGTATCATTATTTTCATATAATTCATCCTCAATAGAATCTTCAGCTCTTTCTATAACAAGATTGGCTTGTACTTCATTTGCTTATAGTATATTGGGATCAACATCTCTCCTATAGAATGATCATATATATCTGCATTTTTTTATTTGTAAGGCTCCATTATTCGGTTCCGATTCAATCTCTTGATATACTTCATCACCATCTTCACCCATTACACCATTTTCCCTTTCACATAAATAAAAAAGATTTTGGTGTTGAAACTTTTAAATAACTTTCCAATTGTTGCCCAATACAATGTTGTTGAGGTAGAATACTTGCTTCACTTGACTTGCAAACACAAAAAGTTCATTGTCATACCATGTGTTATTAACATTGATGCTATTAATATTGTAATTCAGTTTTATGTCACCAAGATTAAACCATTTGCACTTAAATAGAATAACCTTTTTATCCTTGATGTAATACAACTCTATTATTTTTGAGATGACACTGTAGAAGTCAATAAAATCATTGTCATGTTGTCACTCAATAGTAAACCCACAATTTTGGCTTCTAAGTCAACTTTCACGATCTTTTATGTAAAAATAAACTCCATTAATAATGCAACATGTATATTTTTTATGACACGTATGAGGCCCACATGTCAAAGCATCTAATATTGTCATCGCCTTTTGCAATTTACAATTATGTAAACATATCATTTGTAGGGAAAAATATAATTAGAAATTAATTTGACCTATAAATTTCTGTAAGTTCACAATATTCCATCAATAACTTACTCGATTTATAAACCATGATGGGAAGTTCATCTTATATCTTCCTTCAACATTAATAACCCTTTTACTTCTAATCTCATCTTTTTGTTCTCAATTTAAAAAGTAAATAGATTTCAGAAAATATAGGTTGAATGCTATATTTAAATATAAAAAAATGAATGAGAAGTAATATGCATGCTCCATATATGAATCGACTTCTATTTTGAATTCCATGACAATAATTCTCTTCATATCTAATGAGGGGCTTGAGGGACCCAACTCTTTTTATTAGAATAATGGCTTTAGAGGAAAGCAGACTTAATTTTGCATCCCTTAAACATAATACATACACAATTAACATCCTTAACCTTTTCATATGAAGTTGTCTCAGTTAACAGATCACAAAACTAACATTGCTAAAATGTTGGAACATTCAAATAAGAAGTCTTTTATTTTTAAAGATGTCAAATCAGTTATTAATCTGTGGCATGTTCTCTAGGTTTTACTTATCTTTAAGGGTGATTGGAAACATAGAATATGATTGTACAGGGGATTATAGGCTAGTTAAAAAATTAAGTTCTAATGATCTTTCCTTCTTCTTTGAATATTTTGTTAATTGCATATAACTTCATATAATTTTTTGTTTCCTTATTAAATTGTACACTTTGCTTCTATATTGATTATAATCTATTACTTGTTTTTATTTTTATTAACTTTTCAAAATAAAACTATTAATATAAATTCATCACGAAATGTCGATGTGGTAGATAGTTTCTAATAGCAAAAATCAGCTCCTATGGGTGGTATCTGACAGAATTCTCCTTCCCGAAAAACAAATTGATGCACAACAAATCTGCTTATCAAAGTCTAATCACCGATTAGGTTTAATAGATTATCTTCTTCTTCAAGGTTTTTAGTATCATCTGAATTAGCTCTTGTTCTTTATTTTATATATCTCATTTTGTGTTAAGTAGCTATTAGATAAACATGTGACTGTATATACTATGCATTGTGTAAAGCTTCCTTGAATCTTCAAGAGAAAGTAGATGAAAATGAAGGTGGTAGTTGTAAAACCCCAAACTTTCCCTTCTATCGGTTCATATATTTTATTATGGGTGAATAGTATTTCCAGATGAATAGGGAACTAGGGTAAACAATATTTCCACTTGAATAGGGATTTTAAGGACCCAACCTAAAAAAAACATAAAAATACCTAGAATAGGTATTAGAGTCAAATGATTTTGAAACGGATCGAAAACAAGGCCAATCGATTGAATTTTGAGAATTTTATAAGTTTAGGAAAAAAAATGCCCTTTTTGGAAAATTATAGGTATTAATGATTTTAAACCCATTCAAAATTTTCAAGGCATCTAATTACTAAGTATTGATCCTAATTAAAGTATCCCATAGTCAATTTGATGGTGAGACAGTTGTGGAATATTTTTAGGATTTAGTCCGATTTATAGGTGTAGTAATCCATGAAAGGGCAAATTGGTCTTTTTACATAAATGGAGTTAATTAGCAAATTTAAAATCACTCACACTTATTATAGCACCCCACTCTCACAAGTCACGTACCCGACATCCTAAGTGATATCCGAGTACGTACCCCGCCAGGGTGGTATGCTAGAACAGTCAACCAATCGAAGGTTATTATAAAATTTTCAAAAATATCACACGCATATGCGAAAAATCAATAAAAAAATCAGCCCACTTTATACGTAAATATTTTCATTCACAAGTGTTACTACACTCATTATACATATCATCAAAATTCTAGTAGTCACTTGGGCCCATTTCATTTACAAACATCACTCGCCACAATTGTTATTACACTTTACAATTTACATACATACATTACACAATATTTGCAGAAATATAATTCAAAAACTGAAGTCACTGAAGACATATGCAGGTGCAAACTGATCCTAACCTTTAGCCCATATCTGATTTCAATGGCTATACTCCAATTAGCCTAACTGGATATCTCCTCTGAACCCGAAAAGTCACGTTGCAATTTTGGTGAGTTTTGCGAACTCGGTGAGTTAACCATCCTCGATGGCTTACTCAAATCATATAACACATCACGTCATATTTTCACATAATTCACATCACTTCATTTATCATGTAGCATTCCATAACACTTACTTCACATATCACATTCAGACCAATTAAACAGATCATTTTGATCATTTAAAACATATATATCAATTATAAATGCAATGCACATGAGACTCATTTTCATTTATTACTTTGATGTGACCGATTATCTTTTTAATAGCTCATATCCCTTGTAAATACAGAGCTTATTTTAGATAATGTCCCATATCCCTTAGTGGATAACGGGTACATTCACAATTGAGCTAGAGGCTCTTATCACATTATGAGCTTTAAGCTCTTTTTCACTTTCTGAGCTTTAAGCTCTTTTTCGATGGCTACTCTGGTCATAATAGCCTTTTTGTCTCATGCATTCATGTAATGAAATGCATCACATATATTCAGTCAATCAAAAGTGCTCCATATTATACAGTCATATTCACTATCGCATTCTCATTCACATTTGTCATCAGACCTTGGTTCGGCATTTATCATATACGTTGAGAATCACTTATTTCATTCAAATACACGTTCACTTTTTTCTTTAGAACTTGGTCCAACATTTAACAGTCAAGTTGAGTATCACTTATTTCTTTAAATTCACATACAAAGAGCACTTCCAATATGATATTAATGCATCAAAAGCCTCAGATAGTCAATTTCCGGAATCAGTAAAATCACATCATATAATCATTCAATACATAATTTAAACAAAACAATCATTTAAAGGAAGACCATCTAGGTCGACTCACAGTTTCCTCTAGAAAGCTATTGCCTCGAAGTCCCGGCAATGTCTGGATGTTGTTGCTCAATAAGCTCTTCTAAATCATGCAATACATACACATTTACACACATCACAACTTTGTACAATTATAAGAATTCATCGATGCACAAATGTGTATTTGAATTATGTACAATGCATGCTCAATGATAATCCTAGGTATTTTTCCTTTATTTTAATCTCATGATCATTCATACTTCGAAACTCATATATGTCTAACTTGAACTTAGGTTAACACCTCAATAAATTATAATATCATCAATCAATCATTCACCAATGTTATTCTAACATTATATGATCATACAATACCCAAACTCTCATTCGTTCTTATAACATCTCCAAAATTCCAGACCTGAACATTTGGTAAACAACAATACATTATTAATGAATTAAGATGACAATTAAATTTTTTGGATAGGAAGAGAAATGTGTGAGGAGTTTGTGGTCCAAATTTTAAGTCAATCGGAGGTCCGGAGAAGAAGTAATGGTCAAAATAGTGAAGGGTGTTTAAAGCTGTCAAACTATAGTATACCTTCACTATGCATGATCGTGCACTTCCAATTGATCCTCCATTGTCACGATGCATGATCTTGCAATCCCTTAATGACCCATTTTGTCATGATTGTGCTTATGCATGATCGTGCGCTACCTTTTACTAGCTCTTCTCAAAACAGACCTTTGGGTCAATTTTTATGGTCATTTTGACAAGGAAAATGAAGGATTTAGGCAAACAGTCTTCTAAACAATTGTTCCTTTATGTCTTAAGTTTCTAATGATACCAATTTCATGCAATTTGGTTCAGTATTCTGCAAGGTATACCTAAAATACTATAGATTGTTCCCAAACCATGACAGAATACAAAAACTCAACTTCAAGACAAATTTTTAAACTCTTAGATACAGAATTAAAATTTTATTCCTCTATGAAAAATATAGTCCTATGTCTCTAGTTTAATTTAAACTTAAAATCATCCCATTTAGATGTCTACAGATCAAGATATGACTAAAACAAATATGCATGTTCAATGAAGACATTGCATCTGTACATTTTCTAACACTCTTCATCATCATTTTCATCTTAGTTCATCCCTTTTGCTTAGTCTATCTCTTCTAGCTTATTTCCTCAATATTTACTCTTCGTTCCTACTCCCATTTCAGTTCAATTTCAATCACAAACAAATTATACTCTATGTTTGATCATAATACCGAGAACAGAACATGGAACATCCATTATCTATCAAATCTTTCTGCATTTTTTCCTACACCATTTTAGGATTCATTCTAACTCTAAATCAACTCTACATCACTTTATGAATCATTACTCATCATACATATAAAAGCAAGACATAAATGTATTCATTTCTTTACCAGCATTCTAGCATACATAAAATACCATTTTATGTCCATTTAACCTCTAATTTTCATCAAATATGCTTCATTCAACAAATCAAGAAAAGTTAATGCTTATATTTACTTGTTTAGCTTCAATGTCTTCAAATCACACTTAACCCTAGCTTCTCCAACATACACGATCATTATCACCATTCAAGGTAGAAGGGTTAGGTCTTTCAGTAAGAAGATGGAGAAGACAACGAATCTTGAAGAAACAAAGTGAAATGGTTGGACAAAAATCAACATGAAAAGGGTGGTAAGAGTTTCGTAGATGAAGGGAAGGATGAATGAGATGACAGTGTTCTTGGTAGGAATGAAAGACATGGAATTGTTTTTCTATTGGACAATAATGTGGTTTTAAAATGCTTGGTGGGTGTCATGATACTTGTCATGACACCTTCCACTTAAATGATGTATGCTAAATAACAATTAATTGCTTAGTCCATTTGTCTCCAATTTATAATCCAATTGTCTCCCAATATTCAATGACACTTGTCATTAAATCTTATTGTCACTTATCAGTAATTTCTATTGTCATTTGAAATTTATTTCTATGCCATTTATCAATTGTCTTACCACTTGGCATCTTTCCTAGTCAAAAAATACCTATAATTTCAGAAAATTCTCAATTTTCACCAAAAATTCTAAATAAATAATTTAATTCACTAGATCAATTTTTAAGGAAAATATTTTTTTATTCATATCATAATCACATTAAAACTATCATTTATACCTGGAGAATGTCAAATGAGTGCATGAACAATTCATTGTAATGTGTGCAATAATCAAATTCATATATGTGTATGCTAACATTATGCATGAGCATGAAATGCATTTTTCTAATCTCTCATTGATATTTTCTCAATTACAAAAATCTAGGATTCTAACCCTTAGTATAAAAACGAGATGTTATATTTATTGACCAATTACAGGAATCCATATGGTTTAAGAAACATTAAATTAGATGATGATGAGTTATTTAAGATGTTTAATAAGAAAATGACATGTGTAAAGTAGTATAAAAAAAGGCAAAAGAAGATAAAATTTGGCTCATTTAAAAGGAGGATTCGTGAGAACCAAAAAGAAGGAAAGAAAAGAAGAGAGAAAGAGGGAGGATTCGTCCAAGGAGAGAAGGGAGAAGGGAGAAGAGAGGTGCCATTTTTTGTGGATTTGGAGTAGAAATTGAAGAAATCTTGACCTAGGACTGGTGTTCATCAATTTCCTAAGGGATTAAGAAAAAAAGTGGTAAGTTTTTCATAGTTTAAGTTGTTTATTTTGTAGATTTCATATGGAATGGAGTTATTTAGGATAAAAAGTTGTTTTTGACTTATTATGGAGTAGATAATAAACTTGAAAGCATCTAGAGGTTGAAAATAACAAAAGGGAATCAAGAAACCAAGGTTAGGGTTATGATGTTCATTATATGGATTTGATGTCAATGAAATAAAGAAATGAAAAAGGATTAAATTAGAATTGGTTTGAGTTCATTTATTTGTAATGAAGAGAAGATGTGTTAAGAAAAATGAGAGGATAGTGAAAGAGTGGTGTATTCAGCCAAGTTAGGAAATGTTGGAGAAAATTTGTAATTTTTGGTTTGATGAGTTTAAATGATGCTTGGTATGGACCTTAGGTGAAATGTGTTGAAACGTTTGAAAGAATGTCGCATAGTATACATATATATATGTGTGTAGTGAGAACAATTCGGCCATAAAGCAGAAAGTAATTGACAATGTGATTTGTTGAAGTTCAATCACGATTAAGGTGTAAATAACCCAAAATCTTCATGAAAAATAAAATGGAAAAAGTTATCGTGACCTATTCGACCATATTATGATTTAAACGGATAGTATGATGTTTTAAAAAACATTTTAAGTAAATTTCAGAGTTAGATTCTAAAATGGAGGCCAATGGAATAAATTACAGTAGTTAAGGCCAAAGTGATAGTTATAATACTTTATTTCCTATAGTGGAAACAAATGACTAAACGACGTGTAAATTGTGTAGGTCAAGAAGAGACATTCAACACGTAAGCGTACTTGGCGATAAACAACAAAATTGTGAGTGTATCTTTAAACTAATTTTGTGAAAGAAAAATAGTTTCTATTTTATCACGAAAAGTATGTTTATGAATAAGTACATTGGTGTTGCTACTTGAATTTGAAAGGTAATTTTTATGAGATTTATATATATGCTTTGAGATGGCACCGAATTGAAATTGCATATACACTGAATTGGCATGACAATGGAATTTGAAGATGAACTAAATTGGTATAGAAATGTGGTGCACCTATGTTCTAATTTTCATTTAGCCTGTGGTATGTCGTTAGGTCTCCTTATACATATGAGTATACAGATCAGAATATATTCTAACATATATGGCAGAGTCTAGGGGAGTGTCTGTCACTAATTGTGGGTGGTGTCATGTCTATCATTATGTCTTATGAGTTGCTCTTTGCACGTATAGAGTATATATTATGATAGCACTGTTACGGGTAAGCGATGCAGAACTGGTTCTGTAACCACTAATTTATATGTAGTGTCAGCACTGTTATGGGTAAGCGATGTAGAACTAGCTCTATAACAATCGGTATTTAGTGGTTAACCGAGTGCAGGTAAGTGATGTAGAATCAACTCTATTACTAAAGAATAGCCAGGCACGAGTAAGCGGTGCGGAACCAGCCCTGTGGCCTTACACCTTACGGTACCAAATGGCAAAGAAAATTTTGAAAGAGGAATTTCATGAAACTATCGATTGCCATCTCTATTTACCTTACGAGAAAAGAAGAACTTGATTGTGTTTTACATGTGCATTGATTATATGAATTTTTTATGTCTAAACATTGGTTATTGCTTGAAAAGAAAAGAAAATTATCTTTGTTCTTTATAGAGATTAATGTTTGTATAAACATTTTGAATGGAAACTATAATACTCACTGAGCTTGTTTAGCTCACCCTTTATTTTCTATTCTTTTTTTTTTAATTTTAACCTCCCAGCTGCACCCTCGGGGATTTCAGTAGCCAGGACTCCACCATTTGAGTAGCTACCTTCGTCACGTGTGATTGTGTTGGCAGTTTTGCTTATGCATTTGTTTTACATATATTGCATAATCATGAACATGTTTTGAACATCTTTTGTGTAAAGATAGATTGTAAATGTTTACTATATATAGTTCATCATTTTCGTGAATATGTCCTGATCTTGGGTTTGTTAAAATATGGTTATTTTTAAAAGTTCTTTTCTTTAACTAAATGCATGAATATCTTTGACCCTTTGAGATTGTTAAGGAATAGACTTGAGGTCCGAAAGTAGCAGTGGTGCTTTGGTTATGTGGATATAAGTGTTTTGAATTACTTTTCAGGAACCTAAAATTTTTTGTTTTACTAAATAACAACTGCTATGCTGTTGAAATTTTTAATGAAGGTTACTTTTAAAAACTTCCACTGCTGTTCCTTTTTCTTTTCTTTATATGGATTTTAAAATATTTTGAAGAGAAGGGAAAAGGCTTAGCTCTAGGGGAACTTTACAGTTGGACTAGATATCGACTGGAGGGCTTTTATGGGGTGTCAGGCAAGTTGCCTAGTTATTAGGAAAGGGGCCTATTAGTGGCGATGTCTCGATGGTCTGTACAAAATTAGGTAAATTAGTTGTTTTGGAACAATCATCCATTTCAAAAACTCTTTCTGTTCATTGTGACGATAATGGATTCATTCAATTGGGTATGCATGTATTCGAAGTTGGGTTCCTTATATCATTGATTTAGCTTTTTAAGTTTTTAGGATTTAATTTTTCAAAGGATTGTGAAGAAATTAACATGATTGTTCTGTACTATTTGATCCTTAGGTGAAACATATGGTACGTGTGGTTATATGGTACGTGTGGTTATCTAATTTAGTGATCCATACTTCATCTGGGAATTGTTCACTGTATCTTCTAGTAGATTAGTTAAAGCCAAAAATTTAATAAAAGAGGGTGTCAATAAACCACCTACTGGGGGAGATCTTTGTCTATTTCAATTGATGCCTTCGAACGTGTAAGGAGCTTTCTTGGGAATCCAAATATAGAGAACTCCTTTACCTTATCAACCAAATCTCATGTTATTGGAATCAAAAAATAATAATTATTATTTTTTTCCGATGGAATAGGCGTGAAACTTTATTTATTGTTTTGTCTGTAAGAATTATTAAACTTCTAATTAAAGTCTTGTATTACTTACTATATATCATTATATTTCAGACTCCGCTTTACCGCAGGACTTTGGGATATGATGATGATGATGATATCATTATATTATATTACTTACCATATTTTTTAATTATTTTTCTGTAAGAATCGTATATTATTATATTACAAACTTCATGTTAAAACTACATGAAAATCTTGTGAGGCCATATAAATTTGTCACATCATATAATTTAAAAGAGAAAATTAAAAAGTATAAATGTATGTAATTTTAATTAATTTTGAGTTTATAGTTTCGTAAATTATTTAAATGATTTGACATTTTTGTTCCCTAAATGTATTTTTACACTTAGAATCATATTGTCAATATTATTAAATTTGATTTTTTTAATATTATGTGTAGTCACAAACTGATCAAGTCAAAGTTTGTGAATTTATAATTATAAATAAGAAAGTTAGTTTGTTATTAAAAATTTGAGAAAATCATCGCCAAAAGTCACCCATTCGCGACGATTATGGTTTAAGCCACTTGCAACGATTTCCAAAATGCGTCGCCAAACGCTTATCATTTGGCTCTTACATTTAGCTATGATTTTAAAATCGTCCCCAAAAAAATGTAACCAAAAGTCCTTTTTATTGTAGTGTACATTCAACAACAAATCTGACCATCCGAAAGAGAAGCATTCTAATGTTTGAAAATCTACAAAATACAAGTCTATAAAAACGTATTTTCCATAACAACCGTGATTGGAGTCTAGAATTAGACTTCATCTATGTGCCATTCAAAATAACTATAAGTTCCTGAGAACAAACAAAAACCAAGTGGACAGCTCACTAAGTTTGGTTTTGATGAAGTCCTATTCAAACCAGGATTTTGTTGTCGCTTAATAATTAATTGGATATCACGTAATGATAAGCACAAAATTCCAAATTGGAAGTATACCTTGTGTTGGCGTTTTTAAAGATTTTTTTAGTGTTGAAGAGGAAAACTAAGGCAACAAGTAGTTGAATACGTTGCTTCAACACTCGTCTCTTTAACGGAAAGATATATAGATTTCAAATAGCCAGTAATTTCTCCAATTTTTCTATACCTTCCGTAGGGTAAGATAATGATCTTAAAAGAAAATTTTGTCACTAATAATCCTTCCAATGCTCTAAAAGACAAGTAAACCCTATCACATGTTATACACAGATACACATCTTCGAAGCCGGGCGGAGCCAGACGTTTATATTACTAGGGACAAAATTCTTAACCATATATAAGAGACGGAAAGGAAAAAAACAAGAGAGAGAGGATAAGTAGTTTTGTCAATTTTTGTCATAGTAATAAAAACAAAGTGGTACCTTATTAAAAATTCCAGCATATAGGATATAAGGGTGGCTCGACTTTGCTGCAAAGGGATTTTAGAGTATAAGAGCAAAAGTTTTTTGTTGTGTAACTATTTTTATCACAAAATAAAATGATTTATTTTGGATCAAGATACATCATTGAATTTTTTAAAGAAATACTAAATATTTAATAACTAGATATTGCTTTCATATTTCATAACATGATAATCAAATTTTCGTATAATCATATTATAAAGTGGGAGTATTTAGATGTGCTAAGCACATTAACCATTCCATGGGAATATTGAAAGTGAGTGTTGTAGACAAAGAAGTATGTTGCATGCGTTGCAAATTTATCCAGAAATTGAGCAGAGGAGTGATCAAATCACCCAATTAGGGGCTAAAAGGTTGCTTCTCTACTTTGCTTAAGCCTTATTTGTATTACAAAACACACACACACACATAAATGATGAAAAATGAAAGATGTTTTGACATTTAATTATGCTATAATCCAACACTTAAATTGTAACGTCGGACTCTCTGAATACTTTTGTATTAGTATGTACTTTGAGATACTACTGTATATTGATATATACATAATTGTATATGAGTTCAAAAATATATTTGAATCCTTTTGGTATATATTCCAGTAATATATAATGTTATATGCCCTTATATGAACTTAAAGTTCATTGATATGTGAAATATTGGAGATCTCTAACATATAAGCTTCTAAGTATGTAAAACCGAATCCATTGGAAAGATATGGCCATGGTGGCCGAGTTAAATGTGTTCTAATGCCTTAAAGGTGATTAGATATGATTTATAGACTTATTGGACACTTAGAAAGCTTAATTGGAAAAGTTGATGTACATAAGGGCTTATTTGCCAATTATTAATGCCAATTGTAAAAAGTTAAAGGACTTAATTGTAATTTTCAATTCTTGAGGATCAATATGTAATTTTATAAAGTTAAGGGACTTAATTATTATTTTCAAAAGTTTGGGGACCAAAATAAAAATAAAATTTTTGGGCTTAATTGCAAATTTAGGAAAAGTTTGGAGGGTACAAGGGTAATTTCACATAAGCTAAGGACAAAAAGGTAATTTCACTATATTTATCGACACACATATAGATAGATTGGCTTAGCAGTTATTTCAGGCATCTGCCCTAATCTTGAATTTTTTTTTCAAATAGCATCTAAGTAGTAAACCCACCCCAAGAAAGTGCTCTCCTATTTCGACTTCCCCAGAGCCCCCAGTACCACAACTGAGGGTCAAAAAAGAGTCAATATTCTAAACCCTTATTCCTTGTATGTTCATGCACCCCACCATTAAAGACTAGAAACATTTTGTTATAATTGAAAGAAAGGATAACAGAGCAAGAGAAGAACCCATTCGGCCATCACTAAAATTCTACCATTCTTTTTTATTCTCCAACCCAAATCAAGGTGTTCTAAGT
>JANITX010000009.1:63897902-63908668 GCA_027564395.1 Erythroxylum ulei | reverse complement strand
ATTTTGTAAATTAACTCTTGACTGTCTTGTGGTTTGTAAATAACCTTATGTATGAACCCTTTATACTGTGTTAAGATTGCTCTTAAGTGGACTTAAAAGTCCAAAAGTTGTGGTAGAGTTTTAATGTGAATATAGAAGTCCGTTTAAAATTGAATTGCATGTGTTTGGATTGAGTTTTGAGATTTTCATAATACAATCGTTGTATTGTCCAAATGTTTTTAAAAGATATTCAATTAGCCTTATATAATCAGATTAAGGATACCGTGAGTATCCTTAGTCTAGGTATGTGGCGGTTATCATGTGCCCCATGTAGTACCGGATCGTGACATAAATTTTCACGTAAATTAAGGGAAGGTGCCTTGTCGATTGTTCTGGTGTTACATGATTTATAAGATAAATCACACTCCTATACTTGCCAAGAAGATCCAAACAAAAACTCCATTTCTTTTTTCGTTTTTTTTTCTTCTTTTGGCTAAGTAGATCAGAATAAGAATATGGTACTAATTTGGTGATGCACGAAACAACTAGACAGGCATCTGCAACTAAGGGAGGTTAATTACTAGGAACCAAAAAACTAAAGCATATTTGTCTCCATCATCTTAGCAAATACAGCCAAATTCCAGCGTAAACATCACATAAGTAGAGAAAAGCTACCAGTCCAAAATATTTATATTTTAGTTTTAACAATTAATTGGTCACTCTAAATGTTTAAATTGTTAAGCTTCTCCTAAAGTCTAATATTCAGCAGTAGCAGAAAATTTGTCATCCATGGAAGACGAAATCCCTAATCGTGTTTAGTGTTTTCTTCTTCTTTTAGTTTGTACTACAGATGCTCAAATCGATCCTGTTTCTCCTCGAACTAAAGTTCCGGCTTACAACATTAATTGTGTTCTTCTCTCTCTAATTGAATTTCAAACCTTCTCAAAACACGGTATTAGGAAACCAAATACTTATTTTGGTTTGAAGTAAAAGTTTATCAAGACTGCCAGTCGCGTCAACTTTAACATTAACCCGTACATGTTTATTAATGTTTCCCATCTGCTATGTTATGTTATTGTTGTATGTTCAATAGCGATGGTGATGGTGATGGATTACACGCATTGCCTTGACTGACCGTAATTAGATGAGCAAAAAAACACAATACTACGATTTCTGAAAAGCTCGTCTTTAGTATACTAATATGCTTTGTAAGTTGAATAATAAAATTAACAATTTAAGGTCGGCGACAGCTAGGAAACACTGTAAAAGGTTACTGTAGATCGAGGCATTTTATGCTTTATTAGCAGGACGGCCGAGTATTACAGTAAAGAAACATTCAAAGGATTATGTTGGAATTTGACGCCAAAAAGACATGATGGATAGTGGTGGGTGTACGATGATGTCACGTATGTTGGAACTTCTGCTAGATGGACATCGGAGAAAAATGGATTACCAGTAAAACATATTCTAAGTTATACACTTGAAAGAGTTAGAAATGGAACAGAAAACAAAACTGTGCTGAACCTCTAAGCCTACAAATATGATTGGAAGGGAAAGAAAAAGTAAATGATAACGATGATGATGAACATTTGGACTGAGGCTCCAGTGCTTTCAACCCAATGCCGAGAAGATATCAACTTCATGAGAACAGAATCAGCATTGATACCATTAGTCATTGTTGTTGATTTTGTACATCCATTACAGATCTTATCCATCGTGACATTGCCAATGGAATAATATGTATATTCCAAAGTTATTGATAAAGATCTCCTCGCCATCAAGTATGATAATAAGTAGTGACTTAATCTATTTATGCAATCTCCGGTAATGAAATGATGTTATCGAACTTTTCAAAATCAGAAGATATTTTAGTAACGCCTTAATTTTAGATTCGTTTAATAATAACTCTAATTTAAGTTTAATCATAAATTTAAAAATACTTAGAAAATTAATTATAGTTCTTTTATAGGCTTATAAAGAATTTTATAATATTTTTCATTAAATTTTGGGTACCCTCCTCAAAGCTTAATCTACAAATTAGAATCTCCCTTCTGTTTTAATGTCAATGTAAAACCGAATTAAAAGCCATTCAATACTTGCGAATATGGTGTTGACATTACTGTTTCTCATTGTCCTCCCGACCTAATATATAATACCTAATACTAGTATAATTAGATAAGCCAAGGGTTTGCAATACCAACTAAGATTGATTCTAAGATCGATTCAAGATTATGAGATGATAAAAGGAGTTATTGCACAAAAATAATGCTGAGTAATTTCCTCAAAGAAATCGTGTAATGAAAACAATTCTTATTTGACAATTTATTTAGGGAATAGTCAATTTAAAATGAATTATCGTGAATAACATTTATTTAATTTAATTATTAACTTCTTTTGTGAATATAAATGTTATGGTAAAAATCAAATTTAATTTTTCTTTAGTAAAAGGAATATGAAAATCATTATAAATCTAATAGATTTCGGACTCCATAACCATAAGTTCTAATGTAATTGAGTGACACTACTATGATAAGTAATTCTAATTCAAGTATATGAAGCCATTTAGATTCCAAAAAAGTTAGATTGATTAATCGTATTTTTATAAATTTATAAAAACTTTCACCTTTCTTGTCTTTTCTAATATGAGATTCTAATTTCTACTTCTTATGTAAGGTTTCATAATTTTAACTTCGGTATATACTAAAACTTCTTTAGAATGCAAATATATAATGAATTTATTATAAACAGTCTCTTTAATAGTTAGGAGTAAAGTTGCATACTACTGGATTTCTTTAGACTTGACGTATTAGAGACACTTTGACTAGGTTACGTACTACTGGACTTCTCTAAACTCGGCATATCAGCGAGACGTTCATTAGGTTGTTGTATGTTCGTAAGAAAAATCAAGTATACTTTTATAATTAGTTATATGAAACAATAGGTGATAAGATAATAATATGTTTGAAGAAAAAACATAGATCACATTTAATTATTATAAATATTTTATTCAAATAGTTATTGTTTTTATTATCATAGTTGTAGCCACAAACTTAACCTGTTGCTTTCTTCAATTATTTTGTATCAAGTTGAAAACAATGTCTTTTATTTGGTATTACTTTTTAAAAAAACAAATTTTTATTTAATTATATTTAGTGTTGTTTTGCTAATTGATCAAATTTAATCAATTTATAATATGCTCCTATTACTAATTTTTTAATTTTTAAATGTTTCAATTTTGAAACAAATTGACTCTAAAACATAATTTGTATTAAAATACAATGTTATTGTCATAATTTTGTAATATAAAATAAAATACATATATGACTTATTTTACTAATTTTCATCATTAATATTAACCATTTTATGTCTTAACAGAATTTTGCTTCTAAAACTATCTACTTTACCTTCCCCAATGATAAAAACAAGAAACAAAAAGGTCTTTCCGTTCAAATTTTATACTACCTACTTTCTTCTTGTCCCCTTTTTTTTAGTATCTATAAAGATCTTTGTTTGAGCATGTATTTATTTGCGTATAAGAAATATAGCGTTAATGTAACATGTTTACTTAACTGATTATGTTGGGATAATAATCCAAGCCTTCAAGACTTCTACTCTATGTAGATTCCTACTTTGTGTAGGTTTTCTTTCTTTATGTGACATTAAAAATTAGTTTTGCTATTTGGAAAGTCCAGATGCAAGTCGTTCTCACAAATCATGGATTGAAGAAAACTTTGTATGGCAAGACAAAGAAACCTGTCACATGTTAGACAAGGATTGGGAAGAATTAATTGGACAAAAAAGCCTTGTCCACTATTCAGTTATGCTTGACACGTGAAATGCTCTGGGAAGTAGTCCAAGAGACAACTACTGCAAGACCTTGGTTGAAATTGGAGTTCCTTTATATGACGAAGAGTCTGACCAACAAACTTCATCTCAAAGAATGTCTCTTTAAGCTCAAGAAAGTTTGATGCTTACATTAAGAAGAAGGCTGAGGGTTTACCAATTAAAGGTAAACTTTTAAGAAGGGAGAGAGCATTAAGAGCCATAAGAAGTCTAGATCTAAGTCTAGAGGTAGAGATGCCAATATTACATGTAAATATTGCAAGAAAATCGAACACAAGGTCTCAGACTATTATAAATTGAAAATAAACTTGAAAAAGAAAATAAAAATAATAGTAATCAATCTAATTCTATCCCTAGGGCTATTGTGGTTGATTCTAATTCAGGAAGTGATGTTCTTTTGGTTGTTCAAGGAGAACAATGATCCAAAGATGAATGCAACAATGATCCAAAGATGAATGCATCTTAGACTTCAGTTGTACTTTTCATATGTGTCCTCACAGGGATTGGTTTGCCACCTATGAAATTGCTAAGGGTATTGTCCTTATGGGTAATAATGCATAAAGTGATGTGGTGAGGAAAGGTACAATCAATATTAAAATTAATGATGGTGTTGTTAAAACCCTCTCTAATGTTCATCACTTTCCTTATTTGAAACGCAACCTTATTTCACTTGGTACACTTGAGTCTCTTACGTGTAGGTACTCCTCTGAAGGTGGAGTCATAGAGGTATCCTGAGGTAATCTTATAATTTTTAAAAGGAAAAGACACAGCACTCTTTATGTGTTGCAAGGCTCTACTGTTATAGATACCATTAATGTTGCCTCATCTAAGTCTCACTAAGATGCCACCAAGATATGGCATTATCACCTAGGCCATATGGGTGAGAAAGGTATTCAAATCTTGTGCAAGAGGGGTCTATTGAGCCAGAGTTCAAGTAATATGGGGTTTTGTGAACATTGTGTTTTCGATAAATAGATTAGAGTGAGTATCTCTTCTCTAAAGATTCACAAGACTAAAGGTACTCTGAATTATATTCATTTTGATCTATGGGGTCCCTCTTGCATTACTTCTCGAGACGGTAGAAGGTATATGTTGACCATTATCAATGATTTCTCCTGTAAGATTTGGTTGTTTTTCCTAAAGAAGAAGAATGAAGTTCTTCCCACTTTTAAGGAGTGGAAAACCTAATCGAGAACCAAATAGGTAAGAAAATTAAACGGTTGAGAACTAAAAATGGTCTTGAGTTTTGTGAAGATGCTTTTGAAGACCTATGCAAGAAGGAAGGGATTATTAGACATCACACTTTAATTGGTCAACCTTAGCAAAATGGAGTTGATGAGCGTATAAATAGTACTCTATTGGATAAAGTTCGATGCATGCTTTCTCATTCTAAGTTGCAAAGTGAGTTTTGGGCTGAGGAGGTTATTATTGCATACTATCTTGTCAATCGTTCTCCACATTATTCTCTGGACAAAAAATCTCAGAAGAAGTTTGGTCAAGTAACCCTGTTGATTATTCTAATCTTCGTATTTTTAGGTGTCCTGTTTATGTTCATGTCAATGAGAGCAAGTTAGAGCCCCATGCTGTTAAATGTGTCGTCTTAGGTTACGAGGAAGGAGTTAAAAGTTATCGTGTTTATTTTCCTGACCCTAAATATTGTAAGATTTATCATAGTCGTGATGTAACCTTTCATAAAGATGTCATATTTTCTTCTAGGCAGGATCCTATGTTGTCTTCGCCTTGTGCAGATGATCAAGCTAGTATAAGGGAGAAGGTGGAGTTTGTCGCCCTAGCTACTTCCCCTAAGGAGATTGTCCTACTTACTTCTGAGTCTTAGGAAAGTCAGACTGATGTCACTGTACAAGTTGATCCAACACCAGTGCATCTTGATAATGTGTTGGCCCGAGATCATCCTAGGAGACAGACCCAATTGCCAGCGAGATTGCAGGACTATGATTGTGATCTTTTTTCTTATTCTTTAATTGTTGTAAAGGAATTTGACATGTATTCTAAGCCAAAGAATTATTCTGAGGCTATTTCTAGTGCAAATGTTGGGAATTGGATTGGTGCTATGCAGGAAGAAATTGAAAGTCTTCATAAGAACGGGACTTGGAATTTGGTGAAGCTTCTTAAGGTAAGCGTGCCATTAGTTGCAAGTGGATCTACAAGCTCAAAGAAGGCATCCCTGGTGTTGAAAGTAAGAGATATAAGGCTCGATTTGTTGCACGTGGTTTTGATCAATATGAAGGAGTTGATTTCAATGAGGGATTCTCTCCCATTGTTCGTTATACCTCTATTCACGTACTATTATCTCTTGTTGCTCTTCTTGACCTAGAACTTGAGCAAATGGATGTCAAAAATGCATTCTTACATGGTAATCTTGAAGAAGAAATTTACATCATCAACCTGAAGGGTTTGTGGTTCAAGGAAAGAAGGACCATGTTTTTTGTTTGAAGAGATCTTTGTATAGTCTTAAACAATCTCCGAAAAATGGTATAAGAGGTTTGGCTCTTTTATGATTGGGCAAGGCTACTCTAGAAGTAGCTATGATAATTGTGTGTATTTTCAAAAGTTCCTTGATGGTTCATTCATCTATCTTTTTCTTTGTGATGATGAAATGTTGATTGCGGCACCTAGTAAGGCTCTTGTTGATAGGTTGAAAGCCCAGCTTAGCAGTGAATTTGATATGAAAGACTTGGGTGCTACTAAGAAGATTCTTGGGATGGAGATTATTCGGGATCGTCAAGCAAGTAAACTTATGCTCTTTCAAAGGAAATATTTAGAAGATGCTTGACAAGTTCAATTTAGCTCACTGTAAGCCCGTTAATACTCCATTGGCTGCACACTTTAAATTATCTTCTGAATAATGCCCGTCTATTAATAAAGCTAAGGAACGTATGTCTCGTGTTTCGTACTCTAGTGTTGTTAATAGCTTAATGTATGCTATGGAATGTACCTGATCGAATTTGGCCTCTATTGTCAATGTTATATCTAGGTACATGCATAATCCTGGTAAGGAGCACTAGGAAGGTGTAAAGTGGACCTTCGCTACTTGAAGGATTCTAGTGAGCTCGATTTTGTCTTCAACAAAATTTGTTCTAATCTCAGTGGTGTAGTTGGCTATGTTGATGTCGACTATGGTGGTGACTATGATCGGAGAAGGTCACTTTCATCCTATGTTTTTACTCTTTATAGTTCAATTATCAGTTGGTATTCTTCTCTTTAGTCCATTGTGGCATTATCGACCACTAAAATGGAGTATATTGCTACTACTAAAGGAATGAAGGAAGTTATTTGGCTCCAAGGTTTGGTGAAGGATCTTGGTCTACAACAAGATGTCCTTATTGTCTTCCGTGATAGTCAAAGTGTTGTGCACCTCATGAGAAATATAAGTATCACTTTAATACTAAAAATATTAATGTTCGACGCTACTTTGTTCGGGATACTGTTGAAGTGGGTAAAGTTATTGTTAAGAAGGTTCACACCGTTGAGAAACCTGCTGATAAGTTGACCAAGTCACTATCTATTGCTAAGTTCAAGCATTGCCTAGATTTAGCCGATATTCTTGATACTTGAGCGCCTTTGGGAGTTACGGTGAAAAGAGTTCCTACTTTCGGTCTTTTGTCAAGGTGGAGATTTGTTGGAATAATGACCCAAGCCTTCAAGACTTTTACTCTATATAGATTCCTACTTTGTGTAAGTTTTCTTTCCTTATGTGACAGTATTTCAAATTCCTACTCTATATGGGTTTCCTACCCTAGGATTATACTACTATATAAACACCTTTAGGGGGTCCTTTTAAACATAGTATTGGTGTACTCATCATTAGTCCTATGGTTTGTGAGAGAGAGAGAAACACTCACAATTTTTCTTCTTGGCATAGTGCATATTTTCGGGCTCCCTTCGCCCCGTGAATTTTTCTCCCGACACTCAAGTCTCCTACTAAAAAATTCTTTATATGCTTCTATAGTTTTTCTTTATTTACTTGATTGATTTCATTACTTCTGTAACTAGTAGCACATCAGATTCTACTTGGCATATAATTGAAGAAAAAGTTAGTTAATTATTCAAATAAATAGCAATTTATATTTTTTAAAATTTGATCTTAAACAAATCTTCGATTCCCATTCATTATTCCTATAAAACTTGGATACTACAAAATTTAGCATTAACGATGTGGATGATTAAGAAAAGTTCATTTTCCTTTGCTAATACCAACTTCTAAGTTTTCACATCTAATTCAAATTAAACTTCTACAATTATTTAGTAAGTTTGCATATGTTTATACATCGGATATCATTTATGTGTGAAAAGAAATAAAAACATGTTTTATGCACCTTCTGTCAGAGACTTATTAGACAATATAATCAAATATAAAGTAAAGCCAATAACAATTAATATTAATTACATAAACTTAAATTAAGTTTTTCAGTAAAAAAATAGGTGACATATAATCAAAATAATCTTTATGTTATCCTCCAAAGCAATCGTAAATAGATTTCTTGTATAAATTCTTACTTTTTAAGAGGAGACCTTAAACATTATTTGTATAATTAATAAAAATAATGTAAAATTTTTATCAAATTTTAATTGTTACAAATCCAAAATGAAAGACTCTGATTTTTTTAAATAAAAATAAGAATAAATTGTTTTTAACTATGACCCATCATAGACATACATGAAAAATGTATAATAGATATCCATACGGTTGAATTACCATTTGGTTCCTGTTAAGCATACGATAACATAATGCTTGAGGAAATTAATTCTTTTGGCTGTTGTATATGTGAAAGATCAAAAGTTATTAACTCCCTTACTCAATAAGAAATGAGACTTAAAGTAAGCAAAAAAAAAGAGAGAAAATTTAAAAAATATGTATGTCCTTATAAGAAATACGTGGGAACATAGGTAAAATTAGCATGCTAAAAAATATGAACACTTTATCAACACGGTTCAGCAAATATTTTTAAAGTTTATTTTGTCTTTTTTGCGGTAATTGGTTGTTCTATCGCCTGTCTGGATTGACGCAGGCCTTATAGTCCCTCCCACCAAGAAGACATAGTCACTTCTAACCAGTTTGACTATTTCTCTTCATCTCTGTCTTTCTTTGTCTCACTCACTTTGCGATCGGTAATTGTTATAATGGAGATTGATCAACCTAGCCAAGAAAATCCTGACAAGGTCAGCCCATATGCAGCTGTAGCCAGCCAAGCAAGGTCCTACGGGTGCACCTTCTGCAAGAGAGGTTTCTCTAATGCGCAAGCCCTAGGTGGGCACATGAATATTCACCGTAAACAGAAGTCAAAGGTCAAGTTCTCCCCAATCGACACACACCAAGATTTGGATAGTTCAAGAGTTGCTCCATCTTTTCTTTCTAAGAAAGATGCGATGTCTAGCAAAGATGAAAGAAGTTCAGTCAATCTGCGTCAGGTTCGTGGTAAAGAAAGGGCGGCAAGTTATGATATGGAAATCACCCACGTTAGAGCAATTCGGGAACTGCCTTTATTCGTGGATAAACCCTTTAGTAAAGGTCTACAAAAACCAAACATTCAAGTTCATGCTATCCCTAAAATGGGTTTATTATTATCAAGACGTGGCTTGCCAAATTCAGAGTTGGATCTTGAGCTTAGACTGGGAACTGAACCTGACGATTCATCATTTACGAATGGTACCAAAAGATTCTTTTGAGTTTGGATCCCACACAAGTGTTGCTTATATCTACCTATCCATTCTGATTATAGGGTTCTATAGTACATATGTATCTTCATGGATGCGTTACTAATTACTATACACCTCTTGTTTGAGACATTTAGCCCAATAGTTAAGGTCTTGTGTTTGCGGTGCAGTTTTATATCTACAGATATTATACATGTTATGGTTTATCTCTAGAAGAGAAAACATGCTGTTATGGTTTATCTCTAGAAGAGAAAACATGCTAAGTTCATGTTCTTTGTGTATTTATCATTTTTGAGATTGGCATATTTTATCATGAAGTTGTCTGACAATGTATCGATATTAGTTTTTATTAACATTAATAAATGATAATCTTATTCAACCTGAGATAATTCTTTGTGGAATTAGCTTATTGATCATTCCCACGAAGAGAGAACTGTGAACCCCAGTGGTATAGTTTAATCAAGCATCTACGGAGAATTCTCTTAAAGTGTTCAATTTGAAACCCTAAAATCATCCAGCTATTATTTAGAACATGGCGTTCATGCTTTACCCCTAAAGTTGGCGGCCTGGAGTCATATATAAGTTAAATAAGGGTAACCACAAGTTCCCAACAAATCGGTTGCATGTTTCAGCAAAAGTCACAAGTTCTTTTGTTGTTCCTTCGCACATTACCTACAGTTTGATATTGGTCCGACAACAACTAATATCGTAAATTGCAATTTTTCTTTCTGTGCCTTGCTCCATTTCTATCAAGTTTTTGGACAAACCTTTTCTTGTATAACCCTTAGAACATACATCTTATCCCTGGGCCAAGAAAAAGATACCCGGTTTCTTTATGAATATAAGCATCACCATAGCACGCTTCTCAATCTTGAAGAGTCATTCTGATTTACTTAGCACTTGAAATTGTCAATCCGATATCGTCAATGCTACCAATGTAAGTTTTGAATGAGACCATTTCCTTAACTTTTCTATTAGATAAGGTTTGTTGTGTAGCAAGTAACTCAATTTCTAGATACAGCTCCGAGCCAATACCCACCAAGAAACTGGAATTTGTCGTGAATGCTGAGAATATGCATATGTCCACGATATAAGCCTGTAAGCAAATTTTGTAGTCTAACGAAGGACAACTATATATGGCGACTAGTTCTTCTGCATAAGAAACTGACCAGTGGTTGATCTCTTGTTTCTTTTGATAGAAATAACAATGGTGATTATCAAGAATAAGGAGCTAAGGAAGAGAAAATTAGATAGTTTCTGTATAAAAC
>JANITX010000009.1:63132468-63142654 GCA_027564395.1 Erythroxylum ulei | reverse complement strand
TTTTTGCTATGCCATTGAGAAGAAGGTTGGCTCCATTGAAGCCATTGTAGATGAACTGGGTTTCATCTTGAGCCAATACCGAGTATTTCAAAGATAGAAGACAACAGACTAGGAATGGCAACAATTCAGACACAGCAATCATTTTCTTACAAGATTAAAGATGTTCTCTTAGCCTTCGGCTTTGTAGGTTCCGTTAAAAGAACAAATTCCACTGTCCTCCCGTTTGTTTTTGAAAATCATGTCGCAGAAACATTGACTTGGATAGTCTTCTTTCCAAGCTTTTCATTGTCGATGCAATTACAGAGACAGATGTCTGATGATGACTCAATGAAGTAGAGATATTCTTGGTAATCCTAAATGATATTTCGTATATACTAACTTAATTTATTTTAAAAAATTATTAATTATTTTATAAGCCATCTGATTACAACCCCAAATTTTCTCTTGAATCGTTTCTGACGATAAATATATTGAACTTGCTTTGATTCGTATTTTGCAAGTCCTATCACTAGTGTCAATTAGGGTTGGCAGTGCTCGCACGGGTAGCCTGGTTGGTCATCTAGTAGGGTCAATTGATCCAAGGTTTAAGGTTCGATTCTCGGCAACGGGATGGAGTGGTCGCTCTGTTAGGTGGTTGACCCGGATCAAACCGTGATTCAATCCTCTAGCGGTGATCGGGCCTGCGACTGGGGGCCCTTGGGGTTGGAGATTCAACCTTTTGGTCCAAAGGATGGCAGTGAGTTTTCAACCCGATTAATATCCGCACTACCCGACCTAATAGATTTGGATATGGGTAGTAAATTGTAAAAACCGATGGATATGGATATGTATATGGATATGGGTTGAGTTATAAAAAATGGATATAGATATAGGTAGAGTAAAACTCGAACCAAGGATACCCATATCCTACCCTTTTTTATTAACTCTATTTTTTCTTGAATATTTATGTTTAAATATAATAAAATTTTATACGAAGAAACAACTTTAAAATCTCCAATTTACTCCTCAATACTCACATTTTTCATCATATTTTATTTTCTTATACGATGATAATAATGCAAATGATATGGAGATAGAGTTTTGAATGTTGTGGAGTTCACGCAAAGACAATTTGAAGCTTTAGCTATTTCAATCTTTGTTCCAGTTCTAAATTGTGAAAAAGGTATGTTGTCTTTATACTAAATATTATGATTTTTAATACATACAAATCAAAATCTTGACTTATTATTATTAAAGTAATTTTGATTTTGAGCGTTCGCAAAAATCTACTTTTTATATTTTCTATTTAAAAGTTATATTTTTATGTGCTATACAACCCAATAGATTTGAATATGGATAGTAAATCCTAAATATCGATAAATATGGATATGAATATGAGTTGAGTCATAAAAAATAGATATAAATTGAATAGAGTAAAATTCGAACCGATCCCTATCCATTGTCATAAGTAAGTGCCACTGATTCAAGTTCAATGTGTTGTTCCAACGGTAACACTGGTGATACCTTTAATGGGAAATGACCTCAATTGCTCCAATATTCTAAAGTTAAATGCCTTAATTGAGTAGACATTGCAAGTGGAGGTCAGTGTCAAAGACTTGGAGTTGGCCTTAGAAACGAAATCATTGTCAAGATCGACTTTTCTTTTTTCTACTTGGCAATAGTCTCTGTCTTTTTCCTTCTTTTATCGGTTCACTTTCTAAAAAACAAGGTGTTTTATGGGGACACGGAAGCTTATGTTCAGTGTAATGAATTATGAAACGAAAGTCACGTTTTACCATTATTCCTTTGTTTATCACGGGCACAAGATTATAATAGAAAATGACATTACATACACGCCTTTTTTAATTGATGATAACTATTTTAAGTAATGTTAATTATGTTATATCCTCAATTTCATTTTTTAGAATTACCTTCCATTCCATCGTATTAATCACTACTTACCCAATTTTAATAGGAAAAAAACGCATACAAGCTTTTTACAAAAGTTATTTCAATATTATATATATACATATACATAATTAAATTGGCTTAATAATAAAAAATATCAAACTTTGCTCAATTTTACATTATAGCCTAAATTTTAAAAGTAACAATAAAATGTTTAAATTATCAAATTTTTTCAATTTTAATCACACGTTTGTTTCTCCGTTAAGTTTGATAATGTGACTTGTCACATATTCAGAAACACTTATTAATAATACACCTCATCAATAATTAACAGAGCAAATGCTGATTAATGAGATGACGTTGTTTAATTCATATAACTAAAAAATGACCTAAATATGTTTATGACACTTAACTCTGAAGTCTCACCCCTTTGTTCAGTTTGCTCTCCCAACTCTCACCCCCTTTGTTTTTAGTTTTTACAACCTCATCCCTCTGTCTGTTAGTTCGGTCGATGCCCTCAGCCTTCTCGAATTGTAGTGCACAACACATTTAAGGTGATTCATCTCTTTATTATTCTATGGGTTAGTTTTCTAGTTCATAGGTTTGGTTTAGTTTATGGTTTTTTACTTTTGATTTTGAAAGGTGGAATTTTTCGCATGTAGATGACATGACGAATCTTTTTCATTAATGGATAGATCTAAAGATGCTTTTTGGTCTGTTGATCTAGCCTTCAAGTTTTTGTAGATGTGGTTGTTGAATTCGGTTGTTGAGCTTCTAGTTTCAATACATGAAGACTTTTGGATCTTGAGACCTAGGTTTTGTCAGGTTTATCATTCTTAAGTTCAGTGCATTCTTTTTCTTTCTTGATAAGTATTGTCTTTACCTTCTTTTTTTTTTTTTTTCCTATTTTGGATCACAACTTTCGATGATAATGTTAATCAAATTGCAAACCAAGATAATGAAACTAGTAACCTTTGCACTGATTAAATAAACATTTATGATAACTCTCAAGAAGTGCAATTTTTAGGGCTGGATTTTCCATGTGTTTTAGTTTTGAAGAAACTTTTTTTTGGTTTAAATTATCTTCGCTTTTGCAAGATTGATAAATGTTTTTAACTTTTTATCTTTTCCAATATGTCAACTCTGGATTACTGGGTTTTTCGTCACTATTTCAGGCTATACTTAACGCATAAAATTGGTGAAATTTTGTTGCATCAGAGCTGGTCTTTTACTCACAATGAAATTGTTCTTCTTTACATAAGAGCATTGTTAGTGAGAAAAAGGCATTGATTGAGAGGAATGAGGAGGGTCCAAATATTCTTTATGTTCTATAGCATCATCCAGTGCACACAATGGGGACTAGAAGATCTCTTGAGTAGCTGAATTTCAATATAAAGAATGCTCCTTTTGATCTGTATAGGAGCGAACGAGGTGGAAAAGTTACCTATCATAGACCTGGTAAGGAAATTGAGGATCTTCCTAGGCGAAATGATTTTAAACAAGGATCCCTTTGTAAGAATGAATATCATAGCAGTGTAGATGACCTTTGTTAAGATACTTTGCTCAGATGTCTAATTAATTGTTTTGGGCATTATTTGTAGTTGGATATATCATATGTCATAAGAAGTTGGCTTGAGATATGATTTCATTATCTTGGATAAGGTAGGATTTAATGGAATCCTACTTGAAATAAAATCCTAAAGGAGATAGGATTTATTGGATACGCACATGAACAATTTAAGATGGATATGCAGCTAATTCATTGGTTATTTGTATTATCCCCTTAGCAGCTTGATTTGGACCTTAGTTCTTACCCTTGGAGGTCAAATGAAAAATGATTCAAGGATTGTAATATAAGGTACAATCTCAGGTCGTTTCACTAAATTGGAACCTAAATGAATGGACCTAAGTTAACTTATATGTCATGCTATGCAAACTAATTGAGAAAAAGGAGTGTTTAAATCTGGTTCAGTCGGATTCTGCCGAGGCTGGACGTTGTTGCTCAGATCCATAATTCTGTGTGACTTCGGCTGAAGAATACCTGCAAAACAAACAAAAGCACGCCGGGAGTTGGTTCCCATAAGGCCCCTCCGACGCTCAAGTTAGTCTTTTTTTTTTAGAGGGAATTGGTCGCAGAGAACCGAAGAAACTAGGTTTGTTATCCCGTCCCTGTATCATAGCAGAATAGTACCTTATATATGGAATAGACGCTAAGTTTAGGTCTTTACGTAGATCTTTATATTTGCATAGGAGACTAACGCCTGATGGGCCGTGGACGTGTGGAGATGGGCCTGGGCCTAGCACAGCCCACCCGACCACTAACAAACATAAATCTTTCATTGAACTCATATCTTAATTAACTATCCTCATGTATTATTGTTTTGTTTGCAACCAAAATTACACTCTTTAGGTTCCTTTGTGGGAAGGCAGGATCAGTTCAACCATTCAAGAAAACACACACTGTGCACCTACTTTAAGCCAAGTTAGTAATTGTTACGTTCATGCTTAGCAGGAAAAGATATTGTTAAATTGAAGAATAAGCGAAAGGTTCTGTGCGATATTTTGTCCATTGTTTTCTCGGTTCATCATCGTCAAACTAAACGCTTTGACAGGTCAGTCGGGGTTATGAAGGACTAGCTCCACCCTGAGCTCGCCTCCAGAAATCTATTAATTGGTCTTCATTTTTGGTGCATTATTGAATGCCGTTGAGTGACCAGAGAAAATGACCCGACAAAGGGATTTTGATAGTGGAAAGTGAAATACATAATCTCAAACATAGTCGTACTTGTTTCTTTCATAAATCTAATTCATACATGAAATAGCAACTTTAATATCAAATTCAACAATAAAATCAACAATTCAATAAAAATTTCCTTAAATGCAAAGTTTAAAATGTTCGGTAATAATTTCGCTAAATACAAATTTTAATTTTATCCTTCATTTTCTGATCTAATAGGCAAATTCGAGATACGAAAATAAAGAATAGTACAGAGCGGTGTAGTTATGTGTAGCAGTCAGTGGTTGGTGGTTTGAGAAACTTCAATGACAAGGTAAGGAATTGAACAGAACGCCCAAAGATTGGGTTGGTGGATTTAGGTAGCCCTTACCAACTCTTTCTGTTTTCCAGGTCATCGGGTTTGATTCAATATTTTCACCGAAGTTGGTAACGCTTTATATTGACCTGCAAATTGGCATAAGAACATCTCGAGTTTAATACGATCAATTTACAAGCATGATATCCTCCCACGTGGTCTTCTGCTGACTCTGGGAAGGCGTGGCGCTCTCCACAAGAGAGCGCGTGGGGGGTATTTGGGGACAAATGTTGTACATCTTGCCAAGTTGTGCGTGGCTTAGAGTTGCGCAGTTCAAACGGTGTCGTATAGTATGGGACCACTGATAGCGCTGTGCCTCCCATCAGTGATCTGCATCCAGACGTATTCTGGCTACAAATACAGTCAATGCTAAACTCTGAATTCCTCCCCTTTTTCTTTCTTTTTATCTCTCTCGAAAGTCTCAACGATAGTTCTGCCGCACCGATGTGCAAAGTTCTGATTTATTATTATATCTGTTTTATGTTCAGTAAATTATTAAAATGTGGTAGACTATTTATTCAAATATATTTTCAAATTTGAATTATTTCTTTTGTAAGAGTTTAATATTTTTACTTTTCTAAATTTCAGTTTAAAATGTGATCAACAATTTATACTAAAGCTTTATTTACAATAATCATGTTAATTTTTGTAATTGAAAATTTTCAGTTTTCTAAGGAGGAGTTAAAATGGATTAGTTGTAAATTATCAATTAATTAGTTTTTTATTCTCATCATATATATGTTTATGTATATATACTTCCACTTAATTATCAATTAATTATTTTTTTACCTACCGAATTTTTTATCCCCACACACCTTAATAAAGTGATATTGCTGAACGCAAAATTCAACACATCACTAAAACCAGGCTTATCCTACTTCTTCATGCCCATCTTCCCAAATCATTTTGGTTTAAAACTTTTTCCACTATTGTTTTCCTAATTAATCTCTTACCTTCTCCTAACCTTAAACCTAAATCCTTCATGAATTCCTCTTTTTCACAAAACCAAATTATTCCCACCTTCGAGTCTTTGGGTGTACATGTTTTCCTTTCCTTAGTTTTATCCACACCGATAAACTTTTCTACGAAACCACCCCTTGTATTTTTCTTAGATATTCATTTAAATATAAAGTAAATCAATGCTTTGACCCTCATACTTCAAAAGTTTATATGTTTCGCCATGTTCACTTTCTTGAAACAGACTTCCTTTATGCATCCTTTAAAACCTCTCCTTTTACTTCCACATCTTCCTCATCCACAAAAACTCAAATACATCTTCCAATTAACCTCCCATCTCCCGAAACTCCTCCACATACCACCCTAGTTTCCAAGTCCTCTGGCCCTCAACCAAACCTTCCCCATTTCAATCCACTTCCTTCCCACCTTATGATCACTTGCTCCAATGATAACACTCATACCATATGATCACTCACTCTAATGACAACACTCATACTCCTTGTCTACTTCTCGATTATGTTTCCTACACTGCTAACCTCTCCTATCCCCCTAATCCCACTTCCTTCACCCAAGCCAACAAATTCTCACTTTGGCAACAAGCCATGATTGATGAGTTCACTGCTCTTCAACACAATCAAACCTAGTCTCTTGTTTCTTCTCCACCTAATGCCAATATTATTGTGTGCAAATGGGTTTTTCACATTAAACACAAATATGACAGTACTCTTGATCACTACAAGGCTTTTCTTATTGCTAAATATTATCATCAATCACCTGAAATTGATTGTACTGATACCTTTAGTCATGTTGTTAAACTCACCACTATTTGCATCGTTCTTACCCTTGCTCTATCCAAAAATTGGCAAATTCTTCAGCTTGAAGTCAATAATGCATTTCTTCGCTAGATCCTCCAACAACCTATCTACATGTGTCAACCTCTTGGTTTTATTGACCCTCACCATCCTCATCATGTGTGTCGTCTTCATAGAGCTCTTTAAGGTCTCAAATAGGCTCCTAAAGCATGGTTTCATAAGTTGAGTCACAAACTTAGTAGCTTAGGTTTTGTCTCTTCCAAATTAGATACCTCCCTCCTTATACATTCATCTTCCTCGCATACCACCTTTGTTTGGTCTATGTGAATGATATCTTGGTGATAGGCTATTCACAATCCTTTGTCCAAGCTTTTCTTGACGATCTTCATAACACTTTCACATTATAAACCTTGGCCAACTTCATTACTTCCTTGGTACTGAACAAAACCCACACCTATTGGCCTTCTCCTAACCCAAACAAAATACACTCATGACCTTCTCGTCCACACTAATTTTGATTCCTCCAAATTTGTGCCCACACTTATTGTAAGGTTTTGATTATGCATCACATATCAGAAAATAAGTAGAAAAAAAAGAAACCTAGAAAATATAGAATCATACATGTGCCATTAGATGTAGTGAAAAAATAAACTTAAGATGTGTACCTTACTAACTCCTTCATTCTTCGTTGTCTTCACCTCTTCGGGTTGTCATAAACCACAACTATGAAAGGAGGATAAGTTAAAGATCACTATCCAAAGCTTTTTAAGATGGAAGTGATAAGTTGCAACTTTTTGCTTTAAACCAAAAAGCGGTTATTACAAAATAAATTTTTTTTCTGCAGATAGTTTGACAAAGTTTTTCAAGAATTGAAACATCAACATAAAATTATTGTGAATGATACCGATGACGTCACAACATATTGAAATTCTATTGAAAGATTAAGGTACATAATATTTGTTACTAGATTGGATTATTATTTTAAACATGTTCATTGAGAGATTCTATGTAAGGACTCAATTCTAAATCTAGTATAATGCTATGCCTAGATTCAATGAGAGGCAGTACGTTGTGAAATATTAAAAGGGGAGCCTAAAAATTATGAAGTCCTAACTATGATAACTCGACACAAATCAAAGACAACATATAGTGTTAAGAAAATCACCATAATGACTAGTCAAGTCATATAAAAAATTTATTGCTATGAACTTGTAGGTATCTAAGAGAAATTTTACTAGTGCTGGTAGTGAAACAAACAAAAAATACAATGGTATTGAGGTAACTTTAACATTAGTAGCAACTACAGACAATAGTGGTAAGACTCTTAACGTTTTTACACATATGTTGTAATAATGCATGGATAATTAATTTTTGTGTATAAACTATATAACATTTGATTTTAGACAAGTTGCAAAACTTAAACAATCCTTATAGAAATTATTTTTACTACCAATGGTAATAAGGCTTCAATTACCTTAGAAGGATCTTTAACACTCATTAATACCTTGAATTTGGATTATGACTTGGTTGTCCATCTTTAGATTATAATGTCTCATTTATTTCTCAAATAACAATAACATTATATTGCATTGTAATTTTTGGCCTAATTTTTGTCTTTTTAAAGACTTTTAGACAGCATATGATTGGTTGTAGCATTACAAAACTTGTGTTAATTGTACTTACAATCAACGAGTTTTACAAGTTACATTAATTTTTGGTAATGGATGATTCTAAGATAGAAAAGAATCAAGCTAAAGTCTGGTTGCAACACCAATGACCTGGACATGTATCTTTTCAGCGTTTCAAAAAGTTATTTTCTAGTTTATTTGAAAAGATTTATGTCTCTAATTTCTGTTTTGTTATTTATGAACTGGCAAGAATTCATTGGAATTCATTTCCATTAAGTTTAATCAAAATTCATTTCATTCAAATTTAATCAAAAGTTATTTAATATTTATGATTATTCTAATTTATGAGGTCTACTTAAAATTCCAATCTTAGGAGATCTTTCTAATTTTTTACCTTTTTTTTATGACTGTACTAAGATGACTTGGTTATGGTTAATAAAGTATAAAAGTAAAGTGAATTTATTATTCTAAATTTTTCACAAATTCATTAAAACTCATTACAATGCACATGTTCAAGTTCTTTATAGCAATAATGGTGAAGAATATCATAATTCTGAATTGAAGCATTATTTGGAAGCATATGGAATTATTAATCATACTATATGTATTGATACACCCCAATAAAATAGGTGGTTGTGAGAGAAATTGACATTTATTGGAAGTTTTTCGTGCCTTATTATTTTAAGTTATATATCATTATCTTGTTAGGAAGAAGCTCTTTCCTTTATAGGATATTTAATAAAACAAATCTCTCAAGCTTCATTGGTTTTCAAACACCACTCCAAGCTCTTAATAAGGATGTAATTGCTCCACTGGTATCAATTTATCTCCTTGTGTCTTTAGATGTGCAGTATTTATACATATCTATAAACATCACATAACAAGTTAACTCCACAATCCTTGCATTGTGTGTTTCCACTATATGCTTATAAATCAAAAGGGATATACGTGTTATCATCCTTTAACTTACGTATGTTCATAGTAACATGTGTAGTTTTCCATAAAGACTCAATGTATTCCTCTCTTGATTATGAGCTTCATAACCAAAAGAAATTTCAAACTTTAGACTATCAATTTTGGGGTTAGTATCAATTTTTTTACCGTAATGATAGTGATTTGAATATAAGTAATGAAACTTTGAATGATGGTGTTAAAGATCACTTGGAGCATAAAACTTAGTTAAACTAAAAGATCCCTTAAAACATGAAAAAAAAGGTTAAATCAAAAGATGTAAGTCCATCAATCAAAGAGTTTAAGTCCCTAAATAATACATCACTCCAATTTTTTGTTGAGGATCTTCCTATTTTAGAACCTGAACCACCCAAAAAATGGTTACTAGAGAGGCATTCTTAACCTCGCTTATAAACTTGAAATTTCAAGTAGAGTTAGATATCACAGAGTCATTTTGTATCAAACTATAACATGTCATAATCAAATAAGTTATTTGTAAATCAATTATCTATCATAGCTATTCATAATAGTGCGTAAAAAGCTTCAATTGGTCCAAATTAAAGAGCTCTAATAAATGAGAAAATGAACTCCTTGTAAAGGAATAAAACATGGGAGCTTGTTGGTTATCTAGAAGAAAAAGGCTATTAAAGTATTGATGGATTTACATCATAAAGTATAAAGCAGAAGACATTTAAACAATTCAAAGCAAGATTGGTGGCAAAATTGCTGGACCCCGTTTCCGGAGCCCAGTCGAACAGTGCTGGACCCCGTTCCCAGAGCCCAACTATCCAAAACGGAGTCGAAAACGAAGACCGTTGGGCCCGAGTCCCGACCCCCAAGGTTGAACCCGGGATGACCC
>JANITX010000009.1:62869011-62881627 GCA_027564395.1 Erythroxylum ulei | reverse complement strand
ATTAGACACTGCCAGTTAGGGGATTTTTATGTTTGCTCCATGTGCATTTGTACATTTTGAAGTATTATGATAGTATGGGTGTTTTGATGTCATTAGACACTGCCAGTTAGGGGATTTTTATGTTTGCTCCATGTGCATTTGTACATTTTGAAGTATTATGATAGTATGATGGTTACTGATAAAGATGATCATCGTTTAGCCTCAATATGAAGTGTCATCATACATTGTCATAGTACGTATGAAAGTCTTAAGATTTGTGTCAATTTTAAGCATTTGAAGGTCACTGGGCATATATACAAATTAACCTTGCGCCTATGTCATTTAAATGCATACAGTTTAACATAGATATCTATAAAGTTTGACATGACATAGAGGGATATAAGTTTTTAATCCCATAAAGGTTGTCTAATGTAGTTTAGCATTCAGTTAGAGAACATAAAGGTTTTCTCTAATGTTGTTTAGCATTCGGTGAAAGAAAATAGGATTTCTCTAATGCAGTTTAGCATAAAGTTGGAGAAATCGAGACCTACAAACGAAGATGGTACAATTTAGATCATAAAGGTATAATCGTAGTTTGCCACACTCCATTTTTCCGTTCATTTTAGTGAGGTATTAGGTATTCGTGATTGTATTGGATCTGTGTCACATAGGACACATGTATTTAATGCTTTTCGGTACTGAAAGCCTTGCGGGACAGAATGATGGACTTTCGTTATCTTTGGATCAAATGTTTTGTTTTCAAAACTTAGACATCTAATGCAGTAACGTGACTTAACCGGGTTTTAAAATTTGTTTTTAAACTAGAGTCTACTGCAATTAATGATAGTCCAAAGGGGAGATTGTTAGACATTTTTGTCCTTAGGGACAATTTTGTCTATGTCTCATTAAGTTGGACTAACATTAATTACAATTTGATTTTTAAATAAATTATCAGTTAAGTTACGCCATTTGGTCCAGATAATAATATTAAAGTGGCCTAATAAATGATCTAGGTTAATGGGTCGAAGTCTGGGTGAAAAATGAGTCCCGATTAGTGTGGACCGGGTCCATATCGGCCTTGTGATGGGGAAGCCCGATATGGAAGCTATATAAGGTAAGGTCTCCTGCAGTTACTCTGAGGACGTTCACGAGCATAAGGATTCCTGGCCCGTTAGGGAAGCTCAGAACCTGAGGAAACTGTAGAAAGGCCTTGCTTGTGAGTCGGTGAGCACTTTCCACTAAAGGCCCCGGAAGATTCGAAGACGTTTGGAGCTCGGAATCGGCATCGGAATCAGAGATGGAACCGAATCCAGGTATTTCGCATTTCTTTCGTTTCTGATCCTTTCATGTAGATCCGAGGTACGTAATAAAGCTCCCACTACGTACTAACAATATAATCATATTTAGTTAGTGTTAGTAATAAATATATTTCTTAAATAAAAGCTAATGATGTCATTAAAGATTTATTTGATAACCTAGGAGATATTAATTAAATCTTTAAAGACTTGTATAGTAACTAGTAATGAAAAGGTGAGAGTAGCTTTAATTTCCTAGTTTTTTTTGTTAATTTGGTCACTCAGAATGGATAATAGATGGCATAGTAAAATTAGAATGGATTTTAAATAATCTTGAATTTTTATCCATAAGAAGGTGTGTGTATAACCTAGAATCAAATATCAAGAATAATAAACAAGTAATTGAGTGAATAAAATTAAATTCTCCTTTAGTGCTCCTTCAATGTAATATCACTCTTCTCTCTTTTTCTCTCTATGTTCCTTCTCAACTAAACCTTTATATTCTCGCTATTCCTCCCTGATTACTTATCAAAGTATCTCTTTAAATGAATTTTTATGGTTTTGAACTTTTCTTAATCTCTTTATTTTTCTTTTTATGATGGATTTCCGTTTGGCGGAGTTGTTCATTTTAATGATTACATTAATTATTGATCATTATATGGAATTTGGTTTGAAATCATCAGTCACTTAATTATTTGATGATAAAGCATATCCACCACATTTTACATGAGAGAAAGTCTCAAAATATTGATCTTTTTCTTATTAAATAATATGGGTTAATTATATGGTTATGGAGTTTATGGTTGGGTTCATGAGTTATAGTCTTGAATTAATATCATATGTTGTTTGATTGTATTGCTTTGGCAATGAGTTTATGGTTAGGTTCATGAGTTATAGTCTTGGATTAATATCATATGTTGTTTGATTGTGTTGCTTTGGCAATTTGTCTTTATGCTTCCTACATTTCACGATTGCTAGCCAATTCTCCGTTTAATTTTGGGCATATGAGGTTTACGGTACTATTTGTATATCTTAATGTCGTTTTCTTGGTTTTTGTTAGTGGACTAATTATGCTGAAGCCATTTAAGAGGATTTTGGACCCTCAAAAGATATTAACTAATAGTTTGTTGGCAATTTCAGTTGGAAGACTTACAATGAATATCATTTTTTTTTGTCTTCTTTCATTAGGAGCATCATCATGCTCATCGTGGTTCCTGAAAATGCCCTCATTCTTACTCATATATTTCTCATTCTCAAACATGTACCCATTCCTCCTCTCATTGTCAACAATATCATTATCATTATTCATAGAATCACGTTGCACATCTAAAGGATCATGAACATATATTTGATTCCCATGATTGACATGAAAGCTCAATAACTGACCCCAATAAAGCTCAATAACTGACCACAATGACCTTGATGATTACAAGCATATTCATAATCACCTAAACCATGCTAATCATATTTCCCAATCAATGCTTTAATACAACAACAACAACAACACTCAGTAGAAATTTCATTGATACGCAGGATTTGGGGAGGTCTAGTAGTACGCAACCTTAGCTCTAACTAGTAGAGATACTGTTTCCAAATGACCCATATGAAAAGAAAGAAAGGGGGGAAAGAGAGAGCGAGAGATAGAGAGAAAAAAATGATGATGATCATCATAATAGTAATAATAGTAATAAGAAGAAGAAGAGGAGGAGGAAGAAGAAGAAGAGGAGGAAGAAGAAGAAGAAGAATTGAATGGTATTCATAGCTCACAAACCTCGATATTGTGATTTTATATACTTATGGTATAAATGAAGAAGAAAGATGGCAATTATTATGACATTATTAAGCTTATAATTATATTTATTAAGGAGACACATATTTGAGAATGATAAAAGAGCATAGTAGCATAATCCACTAGCTCTAATAGCATATCTTAATGGTATGATTGTGAATAGTGACATTACATGCATCGATTAACTTCAAATAGATAGGTTTACTTTTTACAAATCCATTGTTATGAAATATTATTGGATTAAAAGAAATTAAAAATATAGATGTATAGGAAATGGTAGCAATATTTTTATATCTCCTTGTCTTTAATGAGAGAAATCGATAAATTAAGTGTGATTGTCAATGTTTGAGAGAATTATAAGTAGATGTTTTCATAATGATTTAAAATTCATGCTTAAGTTATAAACAGTTATACTTAAAATCCCTAAACATGTCCCTGAGAATAGTTGCGGTGAAAGTTGGAAGTGGTTTAAGGTAATAATAGTCATTTATGGAGTCTTAATTGGTACATAATTTTTTTTATTAATCATGAGTTGATATGATTTTTCTAAATTTAGAATTACTAAGGCTTTAGATGGTACACATATTAATGTAAATATATCAAATATTGAAAAAGCTTGATATCATACTAAAAAGAATTAGATTGCCATAAATGTCTTAGGTGTATGTTTTGTGGACATACAATTTTTATAAATACTACTTGGTTAGAAAGGTTTAGATGTTGATGATAGGGTGCTTCCACATGCAATATTTAGAAGAAATTGATGAAAATTTCTTTGGATGAGGTATTCAATGTTATATATCCAAATTATTTTTCTATAAATTAAAATTCATGTTGTTAATATATTATGTATTATCTTATTGATGCAAGATATAGAAATTGTATAGGAATTTCTTACATCTTATAGAGGTCAATGATATCATCTTATTGAATGAAGATCAAGACATCAACTAAAAACTCAAGAAGAATATTTTAATGTGAAACATTCTACAGCTAAAAATGTTGTTAAAAGGGCATTCAAATTACTAAGGTTATAATGAGTAATCTTAGGTCCCTCTTATTATTCAATTAACACTCAAAATGATACCATATTGGCTTATCGTTACATTCACAATCTTATTCATCAACATATGAGGAAAGATCCATTAGAAAATGAGTTGGATGCCATAATAGAAAATAATGACCATATCAATTATATCGGTGATATTGAAACATCTAACTAGTGGATTGAATAGAGAGATAATTCAGTAAGGGAAATGTATGTTATGGAGTGCTAGAAGAGGTCACTTACATTTATTATTAATATTTTTATAATTTAGTTACTTCTTGTTTTCTTGAAAATCTTTCAAAATTATTTGTTATTTATGAATATTATTTATTTCTTTTACATATGCATTATTTTATTTATTTTTAATTATTTTTTTTGTTATAATTTAAAATTGTATATATCTTATAGATGTAATCTCGTGAAGAAAATAGAAATAATATGCAATTTGAACCTATTAAAGGAAGAGGGAAAGATAAACAATATTGAAATAATAAGGAAGAAAAATTCTTATCAACATACTTTATGATCTGGCGGGCACCACATTGAACACAAACTATAAGAATGGATATTATACTAAAATTGTAAGGTGTCTTAAAGAAAGAAAGCTAGAAACGGATATTAAATAAAAACCTCACAATGAATTCGAAGTTAAATTTATGAAGAAGCTACTTAAATGTATATTGGATATTAAAAGAAGGTAGTAAAATTTGGATATAATGATGAGCAAAAAAGGTTGGTGATGTGATAGATGCATAACCATATTTATACCCTTTATTTGATGTATTTTTGCTTGATATTTTATACTTTATTGTATCTTTGGTACTTAATTTGTTCCAAGCGTGTTTATAGGTTATCATTGCCTTTACGGACTTAAAAGAGAAGAATTCAGATGAAAATGTGACATAAAATGAAGATTTGATGGTAATCTTAAATTGGATGGATCAAAATTCAGAAGAAAAAAAATCGTCACATTCAAGACAGTATAACCAACCCTCCCCACTTGTTATATATACTTATATTGTACATTGGGGACAATGTTCAACTTAAAGTGTGGGGAAGGGGTTAATGAATTTTTAATGTTTTCTTTAAGCTTATTATAATCCTAGTTATACAATTTTAGGAACTTATATCTTGACTTAATTGAAATATTTCCATCAATACTATATTTCATTATTGAATATTAATTGAATTGGTATGCAAAAGGATGATAGTTAGAATACTTTTCTAAGCTATATTTTGATTATTCATTGATATAATCAATTTGAGTGAAATTTCATCTTATTTACACATATAAGCCCATATTTTTTGTGAGCTTTTAAGCCTAAGAGCAATTACACCATTATTTTAAGCTCTTTTATTCTTCTATGTGTGTTATCGTGTATAGTATAATGATTCTAGAACTTTCTTTTATTATACATATTAAGATCATATTTGTTAAATTAGAAGCATTGACATGATGGAGGCATTTAGATTCAACAATTTGTTTAGGCCTATTTCTTTGATAATTACCACATCCATAAATTATCTTTTAGGAATAACCAAGTTGAGTCTTAGCCTTTTCATTGTTATTGTACTCATATATTAACCTTTTTCCTTTTTTTCTTTGAAAACCTTTTTATTATTTTAAACCTCAAAGGTTATTTACATTCTTTACATGTTTGAGACTTGAAATTATTGAAAGGTCCTATGTTTCTTTAATTGTGGTATAATATGAATGTTCGAGATTTTTTTGTTTTGATTAAAAAAAGAGCATAGAAAAAGAAGAGAAGAAAAGTACAAAGTACCATTGTTTTTATAATTAGTGGACCTGTATAAATTGTAAACAAGTTTCTTGTAAATTCTCTTAGTAAATTTCCTTCAATTTAATCCTTTTTAATATTCCAACCATATCGTACCTAAGCCCCATTACAATCCGTATGAAGACCTTTTGATTTTTGTTTCTAGTTTATACATAAGTGGTGGAGCTATGATAATATTACAAACCTATGCTAAGAGTTACTATGCATTAATTAAGAGTTTTGAAACTTTTCACCCTAAACAGTTGAGCGTATTAAGTGAAATCTTGATAAGAGTGTAAGGATGTTTGTTTTTAATTTCAATGCAATTATTGATGTGATTATTATTAATATGGACTTAGAAAGCTAATTTTAGGATAATTTGACTCTAATTGTATATTAATTTGATTCAAATAGGATATGATTATTCATAGTATGAATGGAAATTTTGAGATTGATGAGGGATTAATGTTGTAAAATTGATAATTTTGATTATCGTTTGCTTGAGACAAGCAAAAGCTTAAGTGTAAGGATGTTTGATAGATGTATATTTGACCATATTTATATCTCATATTTGATGTATTTTCACTTGATATTTTATACTTTTATTGTATATTTGGTACTTAATTTGTTGAAAGTGTATTTATAGGTTATAATTGCCTTTATGGATTTAAAGGAGAATAATTTGGATGAAAAGGCGACATAAAATGAAGATTTGAAGCAAAGAAGGGATACACTACTGTGCATAAGCCCGTGTACTTCTCCGGGGCTATGTAGAATCGCAAATTTTAGGTATTTTGGGTTATACATGGTTTAGTACACGGCCGTGTATCAGACTATGCATCACCTAAAATATTAAAAATTACTATAAAAAGATGTGTTCAGAGGTAAAAGAGAAGTAAACATTAGGGGGCGATTATAAAGGCTGAGATCATTTAGAAGGAGTGATTTTGATTCAGAGAAGTGGAAAACATGAAGAAATCATCGAAAGATCCATCGTAATACAAGATCAAACATCTACTTTGCAAGAATATTCAATAAGAGACAAACAAGGAGATTTAGAATTATGAATCCATTGTTTTCAATTTGTTTTTTTTTCTATTTATGTTTGATTTTGTGTTCTATCATTTGTAACTAAATTCTTTTAGTTCTTAGGTTAGATGAATCTTAGTTTTATGCAATAACATGCTTTGATTCTTTTATTAATGCAATTTCTTGGATTTAAATATTGTGATTCAATTATATGTTTAATATATGTTCAAACAGATCCGGAATATTAGTGCATAATCTGATCTCATAATATAAAGAATGAGAAATCCTTTGTGTCAATAGATCAACCATAATTGGTAGGAGTTGATTACAACCCTAGAGATAGGATGACATAAATTCTCTAGATTAGGGTCAAACCTAATAGCAGGATTCACAAATCGGTAAAGCAATTTTGTAAACTTTAACCTGAGTAATTCGGTTGATAACCTTATGATTAGTTGTTATTAGACTTAAGAGTGAGTTATTAGCATCCCATAGGAATTTCCACGGTCCAATAAATCAACAAGACAATTGCATAATAAAAGACAAATCAATTATGGGTATTTAAGGGGATTCAAAACCTAGACACTAATTCTCGATATCGATAATTTCCTAAGTGATTTCTCTCTATTTAATCTTGCTACCTATTTTATTTTATTTGCTTAAGTTTTAATTTCTTTAATTAAAAATCACAACCAAATTCGTAGGCTAGGTAATAGGATAACGGTAACTACTAATATTCATTGTCTTTGTGGGATTGACCCGTACTTGCTGGTACTAGTTACAGCTACATTGTGCACTTGTAGTTAATTCATAATTCACAATCTTTTTTAAATTAATAATTTATTAAATCATTAAAAATAAATTTGATTAATTATCTATAAAAATGCAAACTATTTTGATTAATTATTTGCAAAATAAGTCATATTATAATCAAATATGCGTAAAAAAATTCTCATTACCATTCCTAATATTTGATACCAAATACTAACATAACTATTAACATTTTTAATTTCATTCCTAGTGATTATATACCAAACATGCATAGTCAAGAATTCTACTCATAAGTACCAAGTGGTTGTTTAAAAATAAAATAGATGAATCAGGTATCGTTATGAGAAACAAGTTCAGATTGGTAGCTAAACGGTATAATTAAAAGTAGGGTATAGCCTTCGACAAAAATTTTGCACCTGTAACTGGGTTAGAAGCTATTGTATTATTACTTGCATTTGCATCATATATGAATTTTAAGTAATTTTAAATGGATGTTAAAAGTGAAATTTAAAATATTTTCTTCAGGAAGAAGTTTATGGTGATTAACCTCCCATGTTTAAAAATCATGATGCTCCTAACCATGTTACAAACTCTCTAAGGCTTTACATGCTTTGAAACAAGCTTCTAGAGCTTGGTACGATAGGTTGACTGCATTTCTTTTAGAAAATGGGATTACTAGAGGTAAGGTTGTTATAATACTTTTTTTTTTATCAAAAAGCATAAGCATGACATTTTAATTTTTTAAATTTATGTTGATAGTATTATCGTTAGTGTTACTAATGAAAGCATATGCAAAGACTTTTCTAAATGCATGAGTAAGAAATTTAAGATGTATGATGGGAAAGTCAACTTCCTTCTTGGACTTTCAAATCAAGCATATGGAGGACATATTTATCAATCAAGTACACTAAAGAACTACTCAAATTCTTCAAAATAGACCAACTTAAGCCAATTGAAACACATATAAATGTCATAAACTAAATTGAACAAGGATGAGAAAGGCAAGATGGCTATTATAAAGCTCTACTAAGATATGATTGGTAGCTTACTTTACCTTATCTCAAATAAGCCTGACATTACATTTAATGTTTGCTTATGTGCTAGATTTCAATCAAATCCAAATTAGTAATATTTTAGTATATACTTAAATATTTTACCATATCATTAGGACTTTGGTATCTCAGATATAATTTTTGATTTGGATAGATATTTAGAAGTGGATTATGTCAAAAGTTCCTTAAATAGGAAGAACATCTAGTACTTTGTCAATTTTTAGGAAATAAATTAGTTTTCTAGTTTAGGAATAAAGCCTTATCATAAAATCTATAGCTTATACAAGAACTTAGAGACTATAACATAGACCTCATAAAGAACCAATTAGGTGTGATAACACCAATATTACCTGTCTTACAAAAAATCCCACTTAACATTATAAAACCTAGCACATATAAATTAAATATCTTTTTATTAGAAATCATATGCAAAATGGGGATATTGAAATATAATTTTTTGATATATTACATCAATTATCTGACATATTCATAAAATCAATAAGGATATATTTTGCGTGATTAGGAGAGAATTAGTCATAATTGATAAGAATTCCATTTGATAAGATCTCCATAAATGCTTGAATTTGATTCAATTGTTGTATATTTTGATTTATTTTATCCTTTAGTGTTTAATATTATTTTGGTAAACTTTTGGGTAATTAACTCTTTTTGATGTTTCCAAAGAGGGAGAGAGAAAGTTAGTGATCTTACAATTAGGGAGAGCAATTAGTTTATGTGTTGTCTTGAGAAAGTTAGTGATATTAGATTCAGTATGAATAATTAATTTTAGGGATATCTCAGTAATCCTCGTACAAAAGTTAAGTTCTTAAAATAGACTAATTGTAAGTTTTTTGTGATGCATGGATTTAAGGGGAAGCTAATTGCTCATATTGCCTTAGAATAGTAAACAACATATGTTTGATTTTAACATTATTCATCTAATGTTGCAAAATATTTTTTCTTCATAGAAAAGTAGAGAACTTATTAAACCAAAGGAGGCTATAACCTATGTTTTGATGATAATAAAACATAAGTAATAATAATGAGTTTGTTTTGTATAAAGGCAATATAAAAGCAATAATGGCGATGCATAAATTAAGATACAACTCATGAAGACATTAGATAAAAGTTGGTGTTCAAGTCATTCAAGTGTAGAACAAAATCAATATCAATGAAGAACAAGACACATCAAAGTTATAAATGAATATGTAATATTTTTTGTACATTTTACTTGGTCGCTTTGATATTTTAGAGGCTTATTATGCATAAACACATAAATATTTTAACTTATTAAGGTTTTCATATCACAGAAAATCTTCTTGATTCTTAAGAAATTCTTTGGTTAATATTTGGAGAAGTGTTTAAGTTAACTTTACGTTAGGAAAATTAAATTTGAGTGTTTGAAGATATTAGAATTATGATTTTTGGTGTACTGTTAAACCTATATAGGTTAGTGGTCAACCAATATGCTACATTAATAGACCAATACATCACATTCATCTACTAATGTCCCAATAGCTAGTACATTGGTCACAGTGACTAACTAATACATATAAACTAGTCATTGGAAATGGCTAGTTTGACGCTAAAATCCTATAAGTACATGTTTGCTCATTGGGTTACATATGAGAAAATATTTTGTTATTGTATAAACATATTTCAAAGAGTTTTATAAAGGTTTTGTGTGTATTTATTGTTTCATTTTGAAGTGAGTAAGCCTTTAAGGTTATCAAAGTGGTCAAGCTAGGTCTTTTGAGTTATAAATTCTTTTAGAAGTGGTGTTACTCTTCACATTGGAGAAAGATTATAAGAAAGTTGCTCTTTATACTTAGAAAATAAGATTATTGTAAGAAGTTTCCTATTCACCTTGTTAAAAGAATAAACCAAGTGGAAATTCAAAAAAAGTCTTAGAGAGAGTAGATGTAGGCAAGAATTATTTGTTGAACTACTACAACTTATTTTGTCTTTCTTTGTCTATGTACTTTTTAAATTATTTTCTTATTGTATTTTTTATTTGCCACAAAGTAATTTTTATCATATACTTATTCTTATTTAATTGCATTTACTGGATAAGAATTAGTTATTTAAATTTACTAAGACCAAATTCACCTCATATTAAGTACCATTAGAGAACAACTTTCACTTCCACTAGACAAAGGGCATGGATTCTGTCTTTCAATGAAAGTTTCATAGGTAAAACTATTAAATAAGTGTCACAAACAAAGAGTTCATTCATTATTCTTGTAGAGATTTTTATTCTCTATACATGATTATCATAAAATTTAATTGACATTCTAAATAACAAAAAATTTGATGGACTTTCTTACTACTTTTTATTTTACTTGTTAAATATGATGAAATTGATGTGTTTAAAAGTTGAATTATTATGTTTTAATGAAAGATTATAATGTTTGCAATGTAGTTGATTCATAATGAGATTCAAGTTGGGAAATCTAACAAACAAATATATAAAAAAGTTTGAGGATCAATATGGGGAGACCTATTCCATGCCTCTAAGTTTGATCTTAGACTTGTGGCTATCACTGATTAGTTTGAGAACCTAAAATGTCCATATTTTAATAAAATTGAGTGATTCTATCAACATTTTAAAAACTATACCAAAATTTGAACCAGTAAGATAAGATATTTAAGGTTTAACAGATTCAACCTGCATTAGATTGTCATAAAATTGATTAAATATTGAATAAAATTAAAGAATTTGAAGTATGATTGAAGAATACTATATTTACCCATTGAAGAATTTAAGTTTAAATTAAAAAAGAGACTTGTAAATAAAAATTAATTGATTTATTTTGTTTTATAAAAAGTCAATTAATTTATGAAAACTGATTAATTAATTAATAAACTGTTAGTTCTTAACAACAGAGGTTATTAAAGTAAATCAAACCAGAAAATTAAAAGTTAAATTGAAAAGTTGGTCAGTTCAAGGCTTTTATGGTTTAAGTATATGAATAGTTCGATTTTTTAGTTATTGGTTTTTATTAAGTTGACTTATTTTTCATGACGCGGGTGTTTAGGATAGCTTGTGGTTGCATGTGCTATTGGCGAGTATGGGCATATTCAAGGCACCAGAAAAAGAGTAATGTGCGTATTGCGGCATTGGACCTTATTGGGGGTATTCAACTAACCCCAAAAGAGAAGGAAACAATGTTGGAAATTCTCATGCCACTTCCTTCTGAAGGTGTTGCTTGTTCTTGGTGGAGATGATGGAGTGCTAAATAATGTCTTTCCACTTGTCTTTAACCATCTTATCTAGTTTGCAACTAAATTTGGTTGTTGATTCTTGGTGTGAATAACTGAAGTTTGTACCATTTCAGATGATCAAGTTCATGGATTTACTTTAATGCAAAGGGTGCTTAGCTTTGCCTTCTATTAGGCCAGCAGTTGCTACAACATATTCCATAAGCTTTGTGTAATATATCAAGCAATTAACTTCATGTTTCAGCTTATTATTTCATTTTCTTATTGAATGTCTCTTGCTTTTCAAATGCTTTTGTTTCTCAAACTGATTACTTTTTGAAACAAGAAATTCTCCGGTTTGGTTATTACTATGTCAACCAAGTAACAATGTAAATTTCAATTATGAAGAATCGCTTGTTGGTTCTTAATTCTTATAAAGAAGTACTTCCCGTACAAGACAGAGAGGTAATGGATCAAACGTCGTCAATATAGATTAAAAAGTGTTGGGAATTTATACCTTCCAAACCCACACCCAAGGATATTTGATGGACAAAAATATCAGAAAATAATAAGATAAAAGAATTTACGTGGAAACTTCCAAACCGGAGAAAAACCACGGGCACCGAGAAGAAAATCCACTATGTGAAAAATTCTTACAATCACACAATTTTTCC